>JACXGI010004431.1:14561-48356 GCA_016801175.1 Esox masquinongy | reverse complement strand
ATCATTCATACTGTCGAACTTCTCTAAACGCACTCCATGCAAATTCACTGCTGAACTGTCCTTCTTATTAGTGGTAAAATCACGAAAGGTGGGGAATCCCAGTTGATAAAGTACGGAGATGTTTCACTCCCATTTACACATCTACATGGAGTCATGAGAATGTGCTGTAGCTTACGCCCAACAACCTAACGAGGCTGCCCTGCAATGAGAGTTGGCAGGTGGCTGATAATCACGAATTAGCGGCAAGGTCATACTTAATCTTACAACAGATGGATAGAGAGACAGAGGGAAGGAGGAAGAGAGATTACCCCTGATGTAATGATGACGGACTGGAATCGCTCAAACACGGGCTTGATTGCAATGGAAGGGTCCATACAGCTGAAGGCAGAAAACAGGAGAGCCAAGTTAGAAGCAGACACAACACACTCCCTGAAGGAGTAGGAAGAGGTCAACACACATTGCTGCTTTTTAAGTCCAGCTATTAAAATAAAGACTTTTTATTAACAGGAAGTACATAATTGCCTGGATGTGGATGCCACAAGTGAACACAGACACGGTCTTAAGCCACATATCCCACTGATGAACCATTTCACCCCCCCCCCGGCTCTGGTACTGACATCCATATACGTCACGCTATACTGCTGGCAAAACAAACACAAAACCCCCACCTGAAGTGAAGAACAGGGTTAGCAATGGTGGGCGTCCGGTCTTCAAACGGTTCGATTATGATGGTGAAGCCTAAGAGTGGAGGAAGACAAGCAGAAGTGAAGCACAGAGGCGAAGCCACGCTGAGATGGCTCTCTGCCTGTCAGCCCCAGGAGGGTCTGTACCTTTACTGTACGTGCTGACCAGAGTGGCAAAGTTAGAGATGAGGGTTATGGCTGAAAAGTCTGCGATGTCTGCGATCTCCAGTGTCCTCAGCAACGAACGCAACCTCTCAGCACAGAATCTAGAGAAACACAAAAGCAAATGAAGGGAATGACAGTAAGGAACTGATAGGAATGTCTCCCATTTACCAAACAGAGCCGACCCACGATGGTCTGGGAGCTTTTGTTTTGCATTACCACAAGCCCAGGGTGGGCGGAGTTGGCATATTACATTTTACACTATTTTGTTGGTCCTACAATGAAATCTCCACCCACCAATGCACAACGTGGTGCAAAGGGAGTTACTGCCAAAGTACTATTGACGTCACCTGAGGGGCTTGCGGTCAATGCAGACCTTCTCAGAGATGTCTTTGAGGAATTGGGGAGCGCTCTCCTGTACCATGTGGTGAATCCTCAGCCTGGCCTTCAGGTACTCCAAGAAACGCTTCATGAAGCCAACAAAGTGCTCTGCTGTGCGGATACTGCCCGGAACAGCCTCTGAGGGGGGGGGGTCAAAGGGTGAGATGAATATCTAAGATCCTGTTTGAGAATAGAGCTCATGCAAACACGAGCCAAGCTGAGATGAGCTTGAGGGACGGCTAACCTTGGAGGACCTCATCCGGCAACACAGGATTGGACATGTAGATGTCAGTCTCCCTGGCAACGCTGGCCTCCTTCAGTCCCTCCACCAATCGTCTGTACTCCTCTTTTAGTTTGGCTGCATCAGTCTCCTTGATCCTAGGAGGGGAGACAGGTTGAAATTACGTCCCTCTACACCTCTGGGTCAAGAGCATCGAGCTTGTTTAGTTAGTTTCCTTATAAACATCCGGTACCTCGTTTCTATGTACACACTAAATTACTGTGTTCCAGTCTCAGTATTGAAGTCATTTTCTGCGGTACCAGGGTCGTTGATCACGACCCCCTGAGCTATGACCTTTAGCCTTACTTGAGAATAGTGCTCTGGAGGGTCTCCACGTTGGCCTGGCTACGATCCAGCGTCCTCCTGGTGATGTTGACACTCATGGAGTCGATGCACACGTTATCTGAGAAGGAAGAGGACACGACATCACCTTACGGTGTGGGGCCTGAAATAGGGGATTTCTTAAACACATGGAGGAAGAAAAAAACAGGGTGATTTCCTTACCAATGTTATGTGCTTCATCAAAAACAACCACGGATTTCTTGGCGAGCTCCTTCGAGACCAGATCTGCAATCTTCGGGTCCAGGAGGTAGTGGTAACTATAAACTATGATGTTAGCATGAACGATCTGCAATGTGTTGAAAAAGGAAAGAAGGTAATCAGAAAAACCTCCACAGTCCATCTCCTGCAATGCTGTCAATATTATGCCGCAATAACCCAGCTAAAAATGAAAACCCATTCAAAGCTATGACATTGAATTGTGCCTTACCGAATATCGTGCCAGGTAGTAGGGGCACCAGCCTTTTCTCCTCCCAAAGTCCTTTAGATCATCCAGATTGTAGACTCCAGCGGGGAGGGGCACCTGCCTTCCCAGAGCATCAAATTCCTGGAACATACAGAAAGTTGGTCTATGAGACAGCCTGACATACAGGCAGGGGCCCAAAAGTCTCCAGGTCACCATCTTCGTTCCACTCCCAAGCCCCTCACCTCGTAAAAGCGGCACGAAGGCAGGCTTGGGTTGCTGTGCCGTTGAGTGCGGATGTATGACGCCGTTAGGCTGTGACATTTCCCATCCACTTCTTTTCCAAAGCGTAAGGAGCTCACCTGAACACAAAGAATCGCACCATTTAGACCTCAGAGGACAGACAGCATATTGTACACTAGCAAATTTTAAAGTACCATTCATAGGCACTATTACACTTATATTTATAATATTTAATAATTCTTTTATATTGTCCATATACCCCTTTTAGTTTACATTATGTATATTTTTTGCTTTACATTTTACTTAATGCTACTGCGTAGATGTCGCGTGCCATGTCATACGAATTTCACTGCTCAGAACGACACCATGTTATTTTGTGCATTTGACAATAAAAAGACTGACAGGTGGCTTAGAGTGGTTCCCTGGCCTAAGCTAGTGTGCTGATAAAGCGTGGGTGTGAATCCAACCTACTGCTCTTTCCGCAAAAGCACCCTCCTCCCTCTTTCACCATTTTCCTGTCCATTAAAGCATTAAATGTCTGAAAATATATCCAAACATAAAAGGACAGACAGGTATAGCTTGAAATCGTAAGGCACACAACAGCAGTAATATTTTGAAGAGCTAGTGGGTGTCATGGTGACAATGCAATTGTGCAGTTACACTTTGTCTCAGCCCAGCAACTCCCCAGCTGTGGAAGACACAGGGTGGAACACGGGTCCAACCCCACCCACCTAACTAGGTTGGAGGGACAAATCGGCACTTAGAGTGTCTCGGCCCGCGGTACCATTTTGTAGTCCTACCTCGGGGTGAACGCACAGGTTTTTCCGAGAGGAAAGTGCCAGAGCCAGGAAGTTGTTCTTCGCTCCTGTCTCCTTGGAATAGAACTCCATGAGCTTCCTCAATTCCTCCACCACCTGACAGAGAAGGCCACAACATGGATTAGGAGAAAGGAATGAGACATGCAGTATGTTACTAAAGGAAAGGGGAGAACACAGTATAGAAGACGGTTGGAAAAGAGACCTTCTCTATCTCAGGAACAGTTCGGGAGCAATAGATTAGCTTGGTGACTTCGAGGGGATACGCCTGTCAAAGAAGAGAAAGAGAGATCACAGGATAAGTGCAATGTTGAAGAAGACTAGAGAAGGTAAGAGCCCTCAAACTAGAGCCCTCTGGGCAAAACTGAGGTCTTCACTCACCTGCTGATAAGCAACGATCAGCGATAGAAGAGAGATGGTTTTCCCAGTTCCTGACGGCATCTCCAGAACTCCATGGCCCTTTGAGTAAACAAGGTGTTACCATAAGGCATAGGACCATAACATTATAATGTCTACAGAGCTACCTAAAAACAAATTACTCCCAGTCAGGTCCCAAAAGCATGTACATTTATGCACACACTAAGCTGCTCCTGATAAGTGTCCTCTAAATTACTTAAAGGTACTTTTAATTTCCTTTTCTTCCAGTCATGACTGCCTTACATTTAAATATGTAGCGCCAGGGCCCTGTGCAGAACATGGTCGGGAAGGGCTGTTTTCAGAAAACGGTACAGAAGACTTAAAGTTAGCTTTTGCCAACATAATGCACATTCCAAAATAGCTGGGGTGTCTTCAGCATTTTTGCATACGGACAAAAATGTCAGCTGTCTGGAAAAATAATAATTTGGTTGAATGTTCTCCATGTACTAGCCTTGTCTCTGGATTCAGCAGTTTTTTTTCCAGCCATATACACTGTGCAAGGCACTGGGCTTACACATTTAAGTGTGGGGCACTTACAACTTGTAGGAAATAAAATTATATTTATTTATAGCTAGTCTACATCAAGTGGGAGTAAAGTAAGTATCTCCATTTACTTTGGCATCCAGGGTCCTCTTGAGCTCCAGCATGTAGGAATATTGTTCTGGATAAATGTAGTCATATGGGAAATAGACTAACAACCCTTCGATGTTGAGCCTAAAGTAAAGGTAATACACATCCAACAAAGAACTAAGATTATTACAGAGAACAAAGATGTTACATAATAAAATGAAAACGGGGGGAGGGGGGTGTAAACTGAAATCATTAAGAAAAGCATTTGAAAACACGAATTACCTAAAAGCAGTACATTTGAATGGAAAATAAATCGTGTTTTACATTTTTTTTGTAAGAGGGTTAGAGCCTTTGGATCTGGAGAGTAAATTCGGCCATAGAAAGCTATGTTTCAAATAGACCCAACTACGGTATCACAATTACTACTTTTCAATAGCTAACAAGGGCGAAAGCAGAGGATGAGCCCGCATCTGGAACCATAGGCATGGCATGTTGCCCTCACACCGTTAGGAATATGCAATGACAGTATAGGATTAAGAATCACCAAAAAGGAATTTTAGTGCTTATGCCGGAGGTCTAAAAGGCACTGGATTGAAGGAATGACCTAGCCTCTCTTGTCAATAGTGGTCTCTGTTCACCTGTAATGTAGAGTTCTGCACCATAAACAGACAACTGAGCTGTGAACGCATGCAGCATTAGCTAGCTAAATCTAAAGCTGAAACTAACTAACCCTATTCACCTGTGGCTAAATGTATTTTAACATACATTGCACGGTGTGATTAGCAGTGTAACAACTAGCGAGCTAGATAATGATCTTCAAATTTTAGCTACAGTATGTTAGCAAAGAGCCGATTTGCTTCAATGTTTACTAGCTAGCTAGCTAGCAAGCAAGCTAGCCAACTTTACCCGGTCTAAGAATCTCTGCTACGACTGAGCACTTACTTCATTTCGTTAGGATATCTTGCAACAGATGCTTTTTCTGGTCTGTCACTTATTTACTTTATTCGCAATGAATAGCGTTAGACAGCCAACTTATTGGTAAACCAATAGAGCTTGCTAGTGCCACATATATTTGAGTCCGTCTAAATGGTTAAATATAAAGCTTGCGGGTTACACGGCCCGCACGTCATCGGACAAACGCCGGAGGGAGGTGCACCGCATTTTTATCAGTCAAAAAGTATTCTGCGCTCCTCAGTCATGTTGACAACAGGATGTCTAGATTTTTGCATGTCTAGATTTTTTTATTTGGTAATGCAAATAATGTGCTTTTAATAAAACGCAATTACATTTTCATGTAAAATGTAAAACATATATATACAATTATCCACATGCTAATGCCACTTTTGTCTTGTACCGACTTATGCCTGTATATATCGAATTTGGCAATTGATTGGCTCATGCACTGTAGGCAGACCGGTACCAAACCAATGTAATCACCTACAAGGTTCATTCTACATCTTTGCGTCCGGGCAAGATATAATCAGTCCCCATCCTCCTGCTTGACGTCAACACTACAGCCCACCTTTTCGTCCTCCGATTGGATGCTGACTTGTGAGCAAATCATTTGGTCTTCTCTGATTGGTTTTTGTATGCATCCGTCACCGAAAGGAGGTCACATGCCATTAATCAGACCAACTAGCAAAATGCGGAGTTCAGTGTTAGTGGAAAGGTAAGTTTTTTCTGATCAGTCGAAAGTGTGTGGCATATGGTCAATATCCCATGGCTAAGTGTGGTTGATAGGCATGAAGCATCACAGAGTCCAAGGACACAGCACATAGCCTAAGGACACAGCACATAGCCTTGGTATATTGCGAATCTACCACAACCCCAGAGATGCCTATATTGCTATTTTAAACCAGACATCATACCTGGTATACAGTCTCTTATGGAGTGGTCTGAATGCTGATTGGCTGATAGCCGTGATATATGAGACTGTATACCATGGGTATGACATCACATCACTTTTTACTGCTCTGATTGTGCTGATAACCGGTTTATGGCAGCAATAAGGCATCTCTGGTGTTTGAGGTATATGGAAAATATACCACAGCTAAGAGCTGTGTCCAGGCACTCCACAATGCGTCGTGCCTAAGAACAGATCTCAGCTGTTGTGTATTGGCCAAATCCACACCCACTCGTGCCTTATTGCTTACTTATAAGCTAAAGAAATAAAATTGGCTGATAGCTGTGGTATATGAGACCATATACCTTGGCTATAAGCCAATCAGCATTTAGAGTTCCTCAAGAATCATGCATTACCTGAATATATTAATTTAACATGAGCCACATATATTCTCACAACAGTAGTAAAGATATAAGTGTGGTGGCACCCGATGTTGATAATTTGAAATGCTGTACAAGGTGGTACATTGGCAAAAGACAGAAGTTGTAGTTTGTACTCTTTCTTAGATCACATTCTACTCTTTGTGAGATTCTATTTATCCACAAAGGCCAATCGGTCCAATTCAGAGATACATTTTATTGTATCAGCCATTATAACTAATATATTTCCTGATATTACTTGTCTAATTATGGGAGATCAGCCATTTCTTTGTGAAGTGTATGGTATTTCCATAAATACAAAATAAACGTAATTCATTTTATTTTCAGTAGGAATGATACAATGGTATAGTATTTCCCGATCCATATTTATTTTATGTTACAGTGATAAACATAACAATTGAAATACACTGCGATATAGCAATGCAAGAGAACAAAAAGCTGACAGGTTTTGTAATGAAGGAAACATTCTCTGGTCATCCTACTTCCAAAAAAGGACATTTCTGATACTTTAATTCCAATGCACTTCACTAACCAGAAAACACAATAGCCCATAGTTTTCTCGCTTGAAATGTTCTATGTGGGAGTAATTCCTACGTCTGCCACTGGATGGCAACCAATAACAAAGCATAATCCGTTCTAGGTAGTATTTTCCTGACAGAACAGTAAAATTCAATCAGATACATGCAGAACTTAAAACATCATGTGCCTGGAAAAATATCAACCATCATATGATTTTTCAGAGAACAACACAAAAGCACAAAGATTTTGGGTTTTTTACGTACATTATTTGTATGCTCAGGCAACTGTCATCCTACTTAATCAGAAAACTACATCACCTAGGAAGTTAGTGAAGTACTGAATTACTACATGTGCCTTAACAATAAGTGAAATGCTGAAATACAAAATTATAGTCTGCAAAAATGTAGACAGCATATGGGTGGGAGAAATGAATGTCTCTTCCCCCATAAAATCAAAATACAAATGGTTGTCTCTGAAGCCGCTATCCAGCCTGTGTCCAGCCTGAATATTTTGTAGTCCCACAGTTCCAGCATCTTAAACTCCAAGCGTTTGTGTCTGTCAGTCCTGACACCATGTTCTGCCTCTTTCTCTTTGCTGGACCAGCCCAATCATTGTTCAGCTATATGGTGGATGGCAAAAAGAAGCATCCCAGGCACCTCTCTTTCTGCACAGCCACGTCTAAACCCCTTTACCTTCCTCTGCTCACAACTCCCAGCGGTCATCGGCGCCTTTGTAGCGGTCCATGATCCTCATCACGTCCTCCAGGATGGACGGCCCCAGGTCCAGATCCAGGCCCATCAGGGACTCCGAACGAGAGACCCCGGGAGAGGGCCTTGGGCACGCAGTGGGAGACTCACTGCGCTCACTCCCAAGGTCTTCGTTACTCAGGCCAGCGTCTGAATCCAGGCTTAGCCCCCTCCGAGGGTCCAGGGGGCCGCAGCTCTCTGACATGGAGTCCTCTGAGGAAGCCTCTGAGAAGGAGCCGGAGGAAGGCACTAGGTGCCTGAATGAGTCAGAGTAGCTAAGGTCACGGCAGGGGTCTATGTACCGGCCGACGCCCTGGTCACACACAGACACGGAGCAGTGCTGCTCCTGGGTCTCCCGGCTCTGTCGGCTGTGATTGCTCTGCTGAGACGGCGGGGTGGAGTCCTCCAGGTGGAGCCTAGGCGGCTTGGGCGGGGCCTGCTCGTGGGCAATGAACACCGGCATGGAGATGGTGGTGGTCAGCAGGCTGGTGGAGTGGTGGTAGGGGTTGCGGTGGCTGTTATAAGAGTGGTTGGATCCTGTGTTGTCGTCCAGCTGCCTCTCCATACTGTGTGAGCGCGGCAAGCGGCTCTGGGCGGGCAGCATGTCCATCTTGCCATGTAGGAACCCCACGTCTCCAAACATGTCGGCCTTCCCGTCTGGCCCCACGTGAGCACTGTGGCGCACATCTCCCAGTGGGGGGCTGATCATGTCACCGGAGAGGACGTCTCGCAGCTTGAGCTTCTTCCCCCTCTTGGGCGTGGTAGTCTTTAAGTACATAGGCGTCTTGGCTGGCATTCTGTTTCCCAGAATTCAGTTTGGGAGGTGTGTGTCTCTGAGCGAGGACTCCCGTTTTTTTAGGGAGAGAGCATCTTCAGTCCAGGTGTTTGATTTGAACCTCGGTTAAATTATATTCCAGACACTTTTAGTGAAGCAATTGTATTTTCCAGTATTTTGTCCACTTCTTCCTGACCACATGTAAGCCTTGACCGGGGAGCAAGACACTCTCAAAAAGTCTCCATCATGCAAAGAAAGTCGTGGGTGTTCTAGCTTCAAAGCCTCTTTCTCTCCTATCTGTTGGCCTTTCTGAAGATGAAGAATCCTTTGGCTGCCTTTGAGTCTGCTGATTCTCTGATGGGGCTCAGTAGCTTTTGGAATGTGACATCACAACACTAGTCTTGGAGTTCTGTGGAGCAACAGAGAGAAAAACAGAGAGAGATTTACAACCTTGGACAAGTAAGCCAGAGGCCAGAAATAAAAGGGGAAACACTCCAAGAATCTCTGTGTTTGCTGAGGGGAACTGCCCGAAACAGCCCAAAAATGCTTTTAGTTTTACATGAGTAGTGATTTGAGGTTTGTGTGGAGTGCTTCAATGAGTCACACAGTGAATCATAAAGTCCTTGAGAATTCGCAACGCATTCCAAAATCAGATATATTAGCCTTTGCCAAGGAAGGTGTTTGTTTATAAGACTGTGCATGTCTCTGTTAACAATACCAAGTGTCTGCCTGTTATCAAGATTGTTGTAACAAGTTATCAAGGTTTCTGAGGTTCCTTTACTGGGACAAACATACTATACAGATGCATACAGACTCTTGGAGCAAAACCCACACTTTTCTTCACAAGATCTGTAAGCTCTTACAGGAAAGAAAATACATACAAAATCTATTTTGGGTCATTTATGCATTATGATATTTATTTTAATGAGGGACAAATGTGTAAATGTATTTGGAAAAAGTGTGAAGGGTTTGTTTCTCCAACACTACTGGTGAAGATGACCGATTTGAGTTTTTGATTTGGTTTTACCAAGTTACAAAACAAATCTCAGTATAGGAGAGTTACAGCATTTTAAATGGATGGTATTTAAAATGTCCAATTAAAAATCCTGAAAATGGACTCAGAGGTATTCAACCCTCAGACACCACCAGACGTTCCATGTTTTTGATCTACTCCAGAGCTGGCACACCTGATTTGACCCGTCAGCTAATCACCAAGCCTTTGATCAGTGAATCAGGTGTGCCTGTTCGGGACAGTGACACGCGGGGCCCTTGTGGGGGTCCCTGACGCGGGGCCCTTGTGGGGGTCCCTGACGCGGGGACGTGTGGGGGTCCCTGGGGAGAGGGTTAAATACGTCTGCATCTGATGACAAACACATATTGATGACAGACTTGTTTTGTTGTTTTGTTGCCTGGCATTTTTATTCACTACTCCCCAGTCAACAAATTTACTGGAAACCCTGCCAGCCCTAGGTCTTTTCGTCTATTTAGCCATCATCTAAGACTATTGTACTGTATATCCATTGAGTTGTAGTACTGTTGTCTGTCTTGATGTGTGTTAAGATGGCACTTTGTACCGCACCCAGTCAACTCCTGGCGTCTCTGACTGTCGTGTGAAATGTATCACATGAGCTTTACATTTGAAGCTTCTCGAGATTTTCATGAAAGAATGCTGGGGCTTGGTCTTCACAGAGTTGGTGGTCTTCACAGAGTTGGTGGTGGTCTTCACAGTTTTAATTGACCACAGAGTCGTTGGCCACATTGTGACAGGGCATTGTGCCAGTGACTAGTAACATCAGAATGGGGGCTGATAGTGAAGGATTTCCTCGGCTCCCAATGGTCTGTACCATTTTTTGTTACACACCCTGAGATAAGATAGATCCAAGGCAATGTTTACGGCCCTTTTCAAAGTCTATGTGAGAAGGGTGTTTCTTTGCATTTCAGATAAGGGAGTCATTAAAGAATGTAGGTGTCAATGAATTTAGAAGAGATCCATTCACACAAACCTAATACCTGTATTTTGGTTACAAGGGCTGGGAAATGCAGGAATCAAGAACTTGAAGCCTAGGGTGGCCCAGCAATCCTGTCCTGTTACACTCATCATTCAGAAGACCCTGCTCATCTAGTTATGGTGACTGATTTACACTATTTCAACGATCGAGGATGTTTAATCAAACACACACACACACACACACCCACACTGAAAAGACTAGGCCTACTGATATTGAATACAACTGGACGAAATTGGAAAACATTTTGATGTGATCATCTCAGCTGTAAAGTGATGTATGTTCCCCAAAAATGTGCTGCAAGAACTCAGGGATTCCAGTGTAGCTGTGTCATTGTCACTCAGGTGTATATTCTTTGTCATGAATAAATAAAAATATTAATGGTTACATTTAAAACATTTTTCCTAATATTTTCTGATTTCCTTGACACAAGAACCATTTCACACTGTGGAATTTTGGAAACTGCTGAACCAACACATGTTTATTGAACCAATTAAACATCTGTTTCTAGTTTCTTCAAAGCACTTGTTCTATTTTTGCTCTGTGTATAATAAGCAGTACTTATTACCTCTCCAGTTACCTCTCTCAATTGGCACTGACTCACGGACTCACACTTGTCCTGAAATTCCTAATTTGACCAACTGTCCATTCACATTGGAAAACATATTTAAATATTCTATATTTTTTTAAACCACACAGATTTGGTGAGAATGCCAAATATGAGCTTTTCATCCAATACAAGGTAGATATTTTTTTACTTTCTGCTTAAGTTTTAGCTGTAAAAGTAATTTATGTTGAAGATCTTGTCTATAGCAATCGATCAAAATCAAACATTCACATTAACTTCCCAATAAACTAAATCAGGAGATACGTGATATAATACAATCGGCTGCACAGCTACTTTCCATTATTTAACATTTAAAATAGTCAATATAGAAATATAATAGTCATTATAGAAATTGTAGTTATAAGTTTCTGCCTATCCATTTACACTTGCAATCTCATTTAAATACTCCATTCCGTAATATTTCAATGGGACTTTACACAAGGGAGGGCTATCGCAACACCCCCAGGGGTAGAAGTCTTTGGTGTGAAACGGACTATTTAAAACTTTGTATAGTTTTCCGACTTCATCAACAGAACTAGAAGTTTTCAAATCACAGAAGAGGATAGTGGAAATTGATACAAATTTATTTTTCAACAACAGCATTATGAGATAGTGGGATTGTCTAGAGGTCAAGAGCATTGGGCTGGTAAATAAGTCTCCTGATTCTAATACCCAAGCCAACAGGGTAAAAAATAAGCATGTTTTGCCCTTGAGCAAGGCACTTAACCTTAATTGCAAATGTAAGCCTCCATGGATAAGACTGTCTGCTAAATAGCCTGAATATTCCCTTTTCCAAAGCAGTCCCTGAAAGTTTATATTCAGTAGGACTGGGAAATATCTCACTCATACTGAAAATAACCCCAGTATAATCATTTAATAGATTGGGTGTCAGATTATTTTGTTGGTCTGTTATTGCAAAACCACATCTGTCATCAAAAGAGAGCAAAACATATGTTAACCCCAGGGCCAAGACAGTTAGCCTTAATTGATCCCAGGTTATTTCTGTAAATAAGAATCTGTTCTTAGCAAACTTACCTGGAAAAATAACAGTAAGAAAATAGAGTCCACCAAGCATGCATCAGTCAGTTGAATGCTGATGACGCAATGCGTAATGAAATGTAGACCTATTGCCAGTCAGTAAAATTCCTTTGCCATCTGGCTTGTGGAAAACAGATCTGGGTTTCTATTGATATTGCAGAGACACACTCGGGGTTCTTTTCTTGATTAAAGTCCCAGGTCCTTGTGACCTTGAGTAAAGGAGTCTCTTTCAGCCCCATGTGTTCCTGGGTTGTACCGACACGGGCCTTATGTAATAGTCGGGCTCTGAGATCATCCAATTCCCGGACATCCCCAAGTTAACTGTTTGGTACCAATGTAAAGCTACTAATCCACACACACAGGTCGGCGATTTAAACGCGATTTTCCAATATAGCAATACATAGGCTTAGATTTGTAGGCCTATTGGACTGCGTTAATAACCGCTGAGGTGTATCCGTATAAATGTTTTCAAGAGGCCACTGATTTTGGATATGGCATAGGACTACTACATAAATAAGAGAAATAATGTGATGATGTAGCCCAATAACAGGTGTATAACTGCAAACTGAATTTAAAGTAGGTTTTACAGCTCTGGTTGTGGAACAACCCGTTATATCACACGCTCTATATTAAGCATGTAATCTTCTTAAGACAGATCCATCATAATGACATGCAGTGGTTCCATTGTCGAATATTATCCATATTGGCCAACAAAGTAAGCAAGTCAAACTACGCGCGTCTCATATCAACGCTAATTTAAACACATTTAGATGTTGGTATCAGTAAACAAACTGGGATAGCCTATAAACGTTTTAATAGCGTGCTGACATTTATGCTTGTACGAGATAAAACGATAGCTCATATTAGAGACGATATTTTTCTAATGATTTAGCTGAGACATTCGGAATGGGCAATGGTCAATTATTTGGTTCCATACTTGGAGAACAGTTTTAATTTCGTAATGCAAGGAAAGATACATAAATATGTCTAAATAATATATAGTTCAGCAAATACTTGCCTGACTTGTGGAGTAGTATATTTTCATATGGAAGAATCTGGCTGTGTGGATATAGTCCAGCGTTAAGACGTGAGCTTCTCTAGCTGGTGGACAGGTAAACCTCTTACTGCAAACTGTTTCTGAAGTCTATGAGCACTGATCACAGTAAAGTCTGGGCGGAGAAGGGCGGGGCGTGATGGTTGTTAATGAACAAAGTGAGAGGATCCTGTTATACGCACTCTGGAGTGCAAGGGTTTAACTCTTCGTTGTGTACAGCAACAGATTATTTAAAAAAAAACTATTGGAAATTAACCACACAGCCTATTAAATCGTATTTAAGCATTAAACAGCAGTATGTGAAGTTCAGTGAAGCTCAAAAACAAGTGATGCGTACATTCGCATACAGGTCAACCAATTAGCAATATGTATAGCCTAACGGTATTATGTTATATGGTGACCGTCAGCATTTTCAAACGTTCCTGTCATTGCCTTTTCTCTCTCCGGGGAACTGACTACTAATGGCTCCAAAGTGTCTGGGCAGGCCCACTGTCGGGAGAGATAATTTATATGACTGCAGATTATCGGATGGCGCAGTAGCTCTCTAAAAATCACGTGGCATCATTAGCTTTACCTGCAGAGGTAATTCAGGCGGTCAAAAGTTTAGATTTTTTGAATGTTTGTATTTATTATTATTACCAAGAAAAAATAAATGTATTTGGGTTTTAAGTTTGGAGGGTGTAATAACAAAACAATGTAATATGAATCATATATATTATATAAATCATATAAATATAGTTTTGTAATATATGGGAGGAATTTTACTGTATTTAGAAACAAAATACAATGCAGTGTTGTGAATCATCAAGCTGACTTCTACTAAGTCTATGGTTAAGCCTTCATTTTGCCATTAACTAACGAGAGGCTGGGAAGGTGATGAGCAGTGAAAGTTGTCCAGAATTGTTCTAGGAGCCAGGAAGTAATGTCAGCAGGGATTTCCCAACTGAGATCATAAGGTGAGTGAGTGTGACCTCAACCATGTTGACCTGTGTGTTCACGGTGACCCATGCCCAATGAAATTGATTTCTGTTTCATTTCTGTTCATCTTGATTGCATGAATGGTTTCAAAGTTAAAAAAAAAAAAGTGTCCAGACATATAAAAAAGAAAAACACAACTTTCTGGGGGTTTCCTACATAAAAGGCAGAAATGAGGTACGGGGGTGGGGGTGGGCCTATGCACACTGTGCCTAATTACACATGAATAATGCAGACAGGGGAGGAGCAAACAGGTTTCTGAAAACAGAGCAAGAACTGATTTGCATGCAAGGTAGGCCGAGACTGTATTTTTTTTCCAAGTTCAGTATGGATTTCTGTGCAGGTCTGTAAGACATATTTTTTGCTGAATTGACTTCACACTGTAAAATTGCAAGCAGAACCAAAGAAAAGTAATTTCACTTTTATAGTCTTGTGGTTTAAATGCTCATTAAAGTTAAACCCAAGAACTTGCCAGTGGAATTGTTTACAGGCTCCGATACAGACACAAAGACAGACATAGCCCACATACACACACACACACACACACACACACACACCATAGAATTCAATACTTTGAAGTGTTGAATCTGTACACAAGATAAGAACTGAAACAGGGCAAAGCAATTTGACTGATCCAAGATGTCTCACACACTCCAACACAGAGGGAGATATGAAAATGGTTGTGTAATTGGCAGCAGGCAAGATGGGGAAGTCAAATTCACCCCTTCAAAGCCATGGGGCCTAGCCCCTCCCCCTCCACCAGGCTTATTATCTGTTTTATCAGGGGCTCATATGTAGCAAGCCTTCCTTGTTGTGTAGGTTCAACAGCTGGCCTGCTCAAACAGCAAAGGACAGATACAATAACCCCTCTCAGTCTGGAGTTCAGAGGCGTCGCTAGGATCACAATACATTCCGGGCTTAGCTCCCCCCCCCCGCCTCGCCCAGGACAGAAAGTACAGGGTTTTGAATGTACACGCGGAACATTTCGATGTACACGCTAGCGGCCTACACGTTTACATTGTCATAATGCACAATCGGAATTATAGATGAATAGATCAGGGGCTATTTTCTTTTTTGGTCCATTTGAGATCCGGGGCTATAGCCCTGGACGCCCAGGCCTAACAACGCCACCGCTGGAGTCCGTCCCCAACCCTTTAGAAAGCCTCCAATGGTCACCTAAATCCATCAAGGTCTCTATTGTTGATAAGAGAACACGGACAATCCAACAGTAGTCACTTGGATTTGAGTGGATTTGTGTGGTGGAAGTCACAGACAATGGACTGCTGAGCAAGGGAGTGACACTCACAGGCAGGAATCCTGGGAATTCTGGGATGTGTGTGTGCACGTCATGTGGTTTCCATTACAGATGAGTGAGTGCTTCAGCTTAACTCGGGGGAGATGAGCCTAGCGGCTTCATTCGGAAAGGATGACTCAAAACAGGAGGTTGAGGAAACAATTAGGATGTCAAGTTCCACTGAGCTCTGTCAGTGAGGCACCAGTTAGCTTGAATTAACTGCAACTGTTTACCAACTGTAGGTAGGTTGTGCATGTCAGTTATGGTTGCTCACATAAATTGCAGGACACCTTTGTGTCAATAGTACTGGGTAAGGAAGGAGAACAACCATCAGTTATTATGTGTTGGTATATTTCAGTTATTTCCCGTCTCATTGAAAGCTTGTCATGAAAGACCTCTAGTACAAAAATACGCACGCATTTCACTTTATTGAATGAACGTGGAAAATTAATTTGCAGTCCTTTTTCCCACACTTTCTTCCCCCTGGTGCATTCGTTTAGCCTGTGAAACACATAACAATGGAGTGGGTGTTGCAGATGAGAATAACAGAGAAAAAAGGAAGGATGCTGTAAAATTAGTCATCCTCCACACTATTGCGTACACAGGTTGAAGAAAAAGACTAGGCCTGAGGTGGGCTCTGAGGTTTAGGGCTGTTGCTACCACTGTGATAAATCAGGATGCTAGAGGAATGAGGAGACTGAGCCACACAAACAGAACTCATTGGGGTTTGAAGTTATGGAACTGTTGTGTTTCTACAGAAGGGAGACAGATTATTTGAAAGCATGACTGAGTGTGCCAAACCATAAGTAAAAGAATAGACTTCAAGTGCCGATTTTGTGGGCACTGTCCAGAAACTGGACCCAAATGTATAGGCTGGCAAGAAGGAGTGTTACATGCTGTGCTGACAACGAGGGAAATGTCCGGCCAAAGACGGCAGCATATGAAACATTAATTGTTAAGTAACTGTTTTAAAAGACTCATACTTGGTGCATCACTCTAAAGAAGGAAGAAAGGCAAGACGGCCATGGAATCACCAACACCAATGAAAGCCAAGGGAGAAAGCTAACTGCACCCTGAACAGTGCAGAAATGTCAATGAACCCAGTGGGAGCAAGTGTGGCAATCAGCCAGAGAGGGGCGTGGCCATAGTAGAGGGAAAACCTAGAGGCTGCCATGAGCCTCTGTAACACAGGCAGAAAGACATTATTGAAAAGGACAAGCCCGTCACTCTCCATCTCACTGCCTTTCTCTTCCAGTTTTTTAGTTCGCATTCTCTGTTTCTCTCACACACTCACACACACACTTCCCTCATGGAAGGCTGGTCGTTCCTGTCTCCTCCCTTTCCCTTAATTCCATATGACCCGCACAAGAGAGCCGGGGTGGATTTGCGGGTCATGGACAAGGGCACGTTAGAACAAACAAACTGAAAAAGACAACAAAAAAGAAAGAGAGGAAGGGTCTATTCAAAACAATACACGGTCAAACCTAGGTGGATTAGATAGTA
The DNA here is from genome assembly GCA_016801175.1 of Esox masquinongy. NCBI lineage: Eukaryota > Metazoa > Chordata > Actinopteri > Esociformes > Esocidae > Esox > Esox masquinongy. Next base: position 31,263 of record JACXGI010004431.1, on the reverse strand, counting down.
CATTGGGCAGGAACATTTTGAAAACACTGGAAGATTTTTTGCAAAGCCTAAACATTTTTTGTACAAGGAAAGTATGCTAAGAACATTTAGTTATTTATAGCAATGACGTGGGAGCCATTTGCGTTAACAGTCTTGCTTAGGGACAAAACAAAAGCATTTTTTAACCTTGTCCACTCAGGTATCAGAACCAGCAACATTTTGTTTACTGGCCCAACGCTCCTGACCACTAGGCTACCCTGCCTTCCCCAGTACTAAAAGTGAACCTGGGAAATGCTACACCAATAAAACAGAGAAACAAAAATAAACAGAGTTCACGACTCATTGAATGTGGCCATGCTGCTCTCTTGGGGAAGAGGGGCACAGAGCTCCACAGTGAGTGGGGCGGCAAGTTCACACACTGACACCCTAGAGGGACTTCTTACAATTTCTCATGCCAATGCTTACGCTGAACATGTGTTTTCATAGCAGAGCAGCATGTTGAAGTTTGCACGCACTACAGGTCACCTAGGCATTTGGAAATCATCTGTCATCCCGTTCTATAGAAAGATTCTGGATTTGTGTGCTTTTGGTCACAACAGAATGGGGATTTTGTGGAATGCAGAGGCCTTACAAATTGACATGACTTGTGCTTTCTTAATCACACTAAATCGCAGCTTCTTGTCTTGGTTATATTGTAGATTACCATGTCAGGTTGTCACCCTGCAGTCAGCATAAACCCACCTAAATCATAATTCCCTGTGATAGTTGTGATTACTTATTAATGTGGAGATATAAGGTATAAGGTTCCTAGTCTCAGTTTATAAGAGCCTAAAAGAAATAGAAGCTAAAATAGATCATATCTGTTAATATGCTTCATGGCAACAAAAAACAGTATATTTTCTGCTGCAGTTTGTGTTATTTCCAAAAGCAGCCAACTTTGTTTTGACCTTTCCTAAATGGTCACTGTGGTGAAGAGGAGGAAAGTTGTCTCTACCCCTGCGTGGAACTCCTCCAAAGGGGACAGGAAATGGGGAGGGAGGGATGGGGGTGGGGTGTACAAACTGTGACTGAAGGCTGCATGGGAATCGCAAACGTGACGATCCCAGACGTTTGGCGCAACACTTCGAGGGGGGTCAAGGGGGGCCACGGGGGAGACGGACATGCCATTCTCAGGAGGAATAGGAAAACCATTGTCAATCCCCACCTCAAAGAAACACAATTGACCCCATGTGCGTAAGCTTGTCATGCGCACGTCAGAAGCACACTTTCTTTTTTAATTATTTGACTGACTCTAAGGCCGTATTGTTATGGATATTATGTGCATTTTGCAATGTGTGCATTCATTGTTCACAGGGAAGCATAGTTGCTGGAGGCATGCCACATGGGCCTAGGTCACATCGCAGAACAACTTGACACAATAGAAAGATCTCTGTGTTATATCTCCATCAGAAACATACCAAGAGGTTGATGTCAGTTTTCTTATCCAAATGTACAATCATGTTACGGATGCTAAAAGACTTCAGTGGTACATTGTTCATGGGAGCAAATCAAAGATACATTTTTCGGTAATAGTTAGCCTTGAAAATGTGTTCATATCAGTGCATTTTTAACAGTGCGTTCGGGAAGTATTCAGACCCCTTCACTTTTTCTACATTTTGCTACAGTCATATTCTAAAATGGATTCAAAGAAATCCTAATCAATCCACACACAAATTCCAATAATAACCTGTGTGCTTATGGTCATTGTCCTGAGTGCTCTGGATGTAGGATTTCATCAAGGATCTCTATGTACTTTGGTTCATTCATCTTTCCCTAGATCCTGACTAGTGTTCCAGTCCCAGGCATTCAGGCCATAGGGTTCAATCTTGGTTTCATCAGACCAAAGAATCTTGTTTCTCATGGTCTGAGTCTTTTAGGTGCCTTTTGACAAACCGAGGAGCGTCTTCTGTCTGGCCTCTATCAAAAAGGCCTGATTTCGGAGTACTACCGAGATAGTTGTCCATTTGGAAGGTTCTCCCATCTCCACACAGGAACTCTGGAGCTCTGTCAGTGACCATCGAGTTCCAGGTCACCTCCCTGACCAAGGCTCTTCTTAACCGATTGCACAGTTTGGCTGGGCAGCCAGCTCGAGTAAGAGTGCTGCAGACATTTTTGGTACCCTTCTCCATATCGACACAATTCTGTCATTGGAGATCTACGGACAGTTCCTTCGACCTCATGGCTTGGTTTTTGCTCTGACATGCACTATCAACCATGGGACAGTGCAGACAGGTGTGTGTCTTTCCAAATAATGTCCAATCAATTGAAATTAAAACAGCTGGACCAAATCAAGTTGTAGAAACATCAAATAAGGATGATGGGAAACAGAATGCATTTGCGCTCAATATTGAATGTCATAGCAAAATGCCTGAACACAAGTAAATATTTGTTTTTTTAATACATTTGCAATAATGTGTTTTTGCTGTGTTATTATGGGGTATTGTATGTAGATTGATGAGGGAAAAAATTATGTAAGCCATGTTAGAATAACATAACATCACAGAATGTGGAGAAACTGAAGGGGTCTGAGTACTTTAGGAATGCTCTGTACCTTCAAAGCTCAAGGATTGTATGACTTCATTTTGGAAGTTTAAAAACTGATTTCCAGACATGGAATAAGCCTTGTCCTGGATATAAATTATTATTCTCTTTTGAGAATGACAGTCCAGAACTAGGCTTCACCTGTCTTTAAACCATCTCAAACATTTTGAGTTTAGAAGGATTCCACTTGACTGAAGGAGGGCATGGATCTAGCAGAAATATACAGTGGCTCTCAAACGTATTCACCCCCTTGGACTTTCACATTTTATTGTGTTACATGAAATCAAAATGTTTTTGCGACTGATCAACATGAAAAACATTTGTAATGTCAAAGTGAAAAATAAAATCAACAAATTCTTCTAAAATAATTGCAAACACAAAATATGAAATCAGTGATTGTATAAGGTTTCACCTTATACAATCTTTAGTCAGAGGCACCTTTGGCAGCAATTACAGCCATGAGTCTATTTGGATAAGTCTCTACTAGCTTTGCACCTCTGGACACAGCAATTTATGCCCACTGTTCTTTGCAAAATAGGTCAAGCTCCATCAAGTTAGATGGGGATCTCTGGTGAACAGCAATTTTCAACTACCTCCACATATTCTCAATTAGATTGAGGTCCGGGCTTTGACTGGGCAACTCCAGGGCATTCACCTTGTTGTTTTTAAGCAACTCCAGCGTGGCTTTAGCTGTACGTTTGGGGTCATTGTCCTGCTGAAAGATTAGTCGTCTGCCAAGTCCCAGCTTTTCATGCCGCAGACAAGCATCCCCGTAGAATGCTGCCACCACCATGCTTCACTGTAGGGATGGTGTCCTCAGGATGATGTACAGTGTTAGGCTTGTGCCAAACATAGTTCTTAGCCACTGTAACAGTTAAATCTATACATAGTGAAGGTACCTGCTGCTTTATATAGCACCCCTGATCTTCTTCAGGATTAAAACAGGACAGGATGCGAAGGCTCCTGGGACTTGTAGTAATGCCATCCGACCGCAGTACTCTACTGAAGAATTTAGTCTTCAGATTTCCACAGTTTTAATAAAATTGTCTCAGCAGCACAAATCCAAACCATTTGAATCATTTAACTTAAAGTTTAAAACGGTGATCTGCTAGTCTACGTGCTACAGAGCCCCAGAAATGACTTGAAGCAAAAGAGAAAATATTTTGAAGCCCCAAAATACAATTTGAAGGGAAGAAAATCATTATTTTAATGCCTCAAAATACATTTTGAGAGAACACAATTTTGAGGCCTCAAACGTGTTTTTATGGTACAAAAACATTCAAACACAAATAGAAGGATACAGCTCATGACAAATTAACACAGGCTCTCTTAGGTCTATTCACCAGTCATGGGTAAAAGGGAATGGAGCTGAGTTTTCTTTTCCCCGGCAAACATGTATACGATTATGTCGTTGTTTCAGTGAAGAATACATTCATGTAAAGTGATTTAGCAATGCTGTACAATTTATCAAGCTAATATTGCCCACAATGCACCATGATTTCTGCCTTAATTATGGTTACACATCAGTGTAGCTGAGGAAAAGGGAGGCAAATCAGATTCCATTTCTTTTAAGTAGTCATTTTGACTTTGATTTCTTAAATGACATACAATGAGTAAAATTCCTTACAAAAACAGAGTTTCAGCAAGAACATTTTTTTTAGTGCTACTTGTGTTTCTCACACGTCATATGGTATTCCACATATTTAATTCCCATAGTGCCAAGTTTGAAAGACTTATTGCAAAAAAACAAAACAAAAAACAGTGGACTCTGTTTTCTTTCCCTTCAACAGAGTGCAACCACAAAGCAAAGTTGCTGTTGTCCAACTTCTGATTGAACTAGCACTTTCCCATGGTACCTGCGGGAAGTACCAGCCAATCTCTAGTATGTAGCTAGCTAAATTACCTAGCTAGGTACTAGCTAGGTATCTACCTCAAACAACGGTTTTGGGAGAAAAGCAGTCAATCCTCACATCAAGTGTCTTGCTGACATCCAGCATTCTGGTTGAAATCGTGGTACCTTTCTGCTCGTGAAAAAAAGCTAAAATGCGTTCACAAAACAGACATTTTATTGCGTCACCTCTTCACAATGCTAACATAACTTAATAAATAATTTTAGACCTTTCAATGCTTTTTATTAAATAAAAATTGTATTTAGATAAATTAATTTAAGACATTTTAAAGACCCGCGAACACCCTGAAAAAAATATGCAGTTTTGAAACTTGCAGACTTCAACATTTCAGTAACTGAGTTCAAATATATTTTGGTGCAGTAATTGCAAAACAATATACTGAACTGCAGATTTTTTTTATACATGAAACCAATAGCATCCAAAACATCTGAACTCAGTACAATTGACTGCTAACGCAGGATGTTACAAATGGACCGAACGACTACTTTTGTTTGACTTTAGCTAGTCTCACGAGGCCACACCTCCAATCTCGTCTAGGCTCCTTGGAGGTCTGGAAACTTACCTATTATTTAAAGTGGCCGTTGACTCTCAGCGTCAAAATTTCTATTGGATGTTTTCAAAAAACCTCCACTCACAGGCTTGTTAAAGCCAGGCTTAACGTGGTTTCACTATTACTTCGAACAGGATAGAACACATTTCCTGAAATTTTTTGTTCCTACGTAGGCTGCAACTCAGAAAAGCAGCAAAAATGGCGGAAAATGTGATTTCTGTTTTAGAAGAACTGTGCTCTATTCATGACAATGGGTCAAAGCCATTACAACTTCTCTGCTTAAATGCTGTTCTGAAAAAAGTTGTTTTGGTGTGCCTTCCAACAGGCTTTCGTGTAAGTTTAATTTATCAAGTGTGGCTGAGTCTGCGATTTATTGAAATTGAAAATGGACAAGCCAATGATAATTCTTTCTATCTCATCCACACTTATTATATATTATATTTTAACAGTAGATTGCGACAGGGGCCACATACCGGTTTAGAAAACCCAACAGTTTTACCGGTCCTATTATATCTTCTACAGCGACCCTCCCAAGCAATGAAATTGACTGGGTTAAAGTGTTTTCAGGAGTTAGCCCAAGCAATGAATTTGATTGGGTTAACTTGTTTTAAGACATTTCTGATTTTTCCCTCAACCCTTTACAACAAAAAACCCTATAGGTATTCCCAGGCCTAGCGACAAGCCAGGCCAGGTTTAAGGGGCTAGACTTTAGCGAATGTTTGGAAAAATTATATTCGATGGAAGGCTGGGTGAATTGAATTGAACTGACACTGCGTATGTGCACTTAATAGTATTTTTAACAGAAAGATATTGCCCACCACCTCCCCTACACACTCCGGTTATTCATGGATTATTTATTCAATAACCTTTATGATAATGACAAATCATTTACAAATGTGAAATAGTTACCATTTCATTTATACACACACACACACACACACACACACACACACACACACACACACACACACACACACACAGAATCTTTATCAGGAAGTACAAACATTCTCACTCCAAAGCATGTTTGAAGATTTCACTATTACAATTTAATATTTTAGGCTTCAGATAGTGACTTAACGAAGCAATCAGGGTTAAAATCCTAACGAGGGCAGGCAGATTCAGGAATTCAAACCCTGCCAATCACTCCCACCATAAGGCTCCATTATTTATCATTCTGTTATGTGCTACTGCAACCATCCAGCCTACCAGAAAGTAAGATGTTGACTAAACCACAATGCTTTCTTTTTCTATTTGAGATGCTCCGCAGAGGGAGGAGACCGTTAATGAAACCTTTAATGAATGACGACTTCCCGGAGACAAGAGACATTAAGCCAATGAGTCACATCGATATGACGGTCAGAAGGAAACCCCGGGATGAAAGAATCATGATGACGTAAGCCCAGTAGGCTGCCCAACAAATTACAAGATAAAACCGGTACGTAACTGGTTGATCACATATAGCCTTTATTAAATACTTCACAACCTCACCTACAGTGAACAGTTACAAAATGTCACCTCTTTCCAAACAGGACACTGTTCCAATTTACAAAGCAATTTTTGTCATTTTTGCAACAACAAAAAGAAAGTCAAAAAAATGATGCTATTGGTAATCAGGTCAAGCCAGAATATTCAAGGCTTTTAGAGGAAAGTGAGGATATTTAATTTGTTCGAACCTTGTCTGTTTTGTCTCCTTTCATGGTTACAGGCTGCATCCCACTGAAGCGAAGGCGGGAAATATATGTATTTTTTATATAAAATAAAATGATTAAATTCAGCTGTCAGGGTGCAGAGGCAGATATCTCGTAAGTATAAAAAATAAATTAAAATGATCATTTCTCATATGTGACAGACGGACACTAACAGCTATGTTCTTCTCCTGTACAGTACTGTCTCATAGTGGCAGAGGAGGTTGAGGAGGTGGAACCCTCAGTCAGGGATCTGGGTTGGTGTGCCAACATGGTTGTGAGACATCACCCCTTCAGCCCCACAAACAGTTAAGATAGAAGGGAGGCTGGAGTTAACACAGTACTGACGGAGAAGAGGGCTAAAATATAAAAAAATAAAATAATGGAAAGTTCAATTAACAGGCAGATAGACAGTGCAAAGAAATGACTTCAAGCAAACAAACAAAAAAGTGAAGTTGTTTTCATATATAATATACCGTGTTACTTTACAGGTCGAAGTGGCAGTGCATGTTCTCTATGGGTTTGCTTTCCCGCTGCCTTGTGATTGGACTAGAAAAGATACAATGATTTACAATAATTCATCTGACCAGGACTAAGTGGGAGATGATGAAACAAAGGGGTTGGCTGGATGTGGCCAAACCGGTCGTCAAGGAGGGGAGTGAGCAAATGCACTGGGAAAGGACGAGGACAAGGAGGACACCAATGAGAAAGTACGACCCACTTAAATATGCGGACCCTGGTTTCCTGGTCCTACTGTGGCGTTTCTCTTAAAGCAGGGAGGGACTCTCGTATAGGGAATACATTTATTTATACATCTTGTTTGTTTAAAAATAGAGGTCTCTGTTTCCTAGGTGCCAACATATCCCTCCCTCACAAGCCCCCCCCCTCCCCCCCCCCGGCCCGAGAGTCTGTTACAGAATCTGATCAGCAAACCCTGCAGGCGTGACGTGACCCGGACAGACTGTGCAGCAGACCAAAACATTCAAACGTTCACTGTCTGTGGCCTGGTCCGGGGGTCCGTCCTCAGTGCGCTCCATGCTGATGCATTCAGTGTTCGTGTCTAAAACAGCATTTGACCATCCAGTCGGAGGGGTTCACTGGCAGAAGGGCGACGCCGTGGGGTCAAAGCCTTTGAAAACGTCCTTCAGTGAAGCATTGTCCTGTTCCGTTGTGGTGGCGGCGGCGTCGGTGGGCTGGGCAGGGCTGTTCCCACCAAAGGGGCTACCAGAGCCACTGGGCTTGCTGGCCTGTTTGACCATGCTGAAAAGCGAGGACACAGGAAGATTGTGGACCCCTGCTGGGGCCGGCTCGGCCGCACCAGGAGCTCCCTGTCCGGATGCAGAGGAGCCAGGGGCCGCGGGGCCTCCCACGGCGGGCGACGGTGCCGGCTTGGGCCTGGGCCGGTTATAGCTGTTGTAGCGGTCGGTGGACTGCTCGCTGCCCTTCTCTGGCTCTGGCTGGTCAAGGGCAGACTTGCGAACAAACAGGGGCTCTTTGGCCTTGGGCTTGGCCGGCGCCGACTCAACGGTTTTGGGCTCCGTCGGGCCACTGCTGCAGGTCGTGCTTGTAGCGGCACCAGAGCCCTCAGCCTTACTCACACTGGGAGTCCGGGGGTCATAAAGACTGATGGCACTCAGCACACTGCTACTCCCAGATGACCCCGCTCCGCCTCCTCGCCCCGCCCCGCCCGCAGACAACAGCCGAGGGTCGTAAGGGGCGATGGAGGGGGCATGGGGTGGAGGGGTGGGCGAGGAGGCCGTCGGCGTCGTGGTGGTGGTGGCCGCCGCAGGCGGCACGGCGGGCTCCGGAGCCTGCTTCAGGGCAGACTTCTGAGGCTGGAGCCGGGGGTCGGCGGGGGCTTTGCGGGCCACGCGAGGGTCGACGGGCTTGTCGGCGGGCGGGGCCAACAGCACAGGAGGCGCCGGCAGCAACACCGGAGGCGAGAGGAGCGGCAGAGGCGGGGAGGACTGGGGCGGGCCGGACGAGGCGTTAACAGTTTTCAGGATGCGAGAAAGAAGCTCGAAGTCTGGGAGGGCGGAAGAGGCTGGGCCGGCGGGTTCTGAGGGGGGAAGGGGGGCGGGCGCGGTCAGAGGGGTCGCCGTGTGCATCTGCTGCTGGCTACGTGAGAGGCGAGGATCTAGGGCTGACACAGGGGGGATGCCCGGGGGGAGGGGAAGGAAGTCCTGTTTGGGGACGGGGATGGGGATGAGGTCCTCGGGGTTCCACGTCACAGTCTTAGCGTAGGGGGGCATATGCAGGACAATGTCCTTCTTGATGTGGCTAAACTGCTGCAGCTGGGAGCGTGGGTCCCTCAGGGCCATGCCCATCAGAGGGTCCATGGGGATCGGCACCGGCTTGTCCCTCAGCACTCTCTCCGTCTCCTCCTCCTCTGCGGCGGGAGCCGTGAGGGGCGGGGGCTTATACACCAGGGGGGCGTCCGGTTTGGGGGCGAGGGGGACAGCGGAGAGCCGGGCGAGGCGGGGGTCAGCCGGGGCAACGGTGGGGGTGGGGGACAGGTTGGGCGAGTCTGAGGCCTGGGTGGAGTCCGCGGCCCGGGAGAGGCGGGGGTCACGGGCCAGCCGGGGGTCCGCCTGACGGGGATCCACCGGTCGGACCGGGGGGTGGGCTGGGGAGCCTTTCTGGAGCCGGGGGTCGCTGGGGGGGCCCTCAGGTTTGGGTGGGCCCATGCTCTGCTGGCGTAGGGTCTTCAGGATGGATGTGACGCTGCCGCCTCCATCCTCATCCTCACTGGAGTACCAGTTAGCTGAGTCACCTGGGAAATGAACAGGAATTAGTCATCTGGGTTAAAAACAAGCAGACAGAAACTCCAATCAAACCACCCTGTTAACCCCGTCCAGGCCCAGTCCATGTCACAGGCCGGTACAGTATTGTGTCCAATCAAAAAAACACATTTTGGCCATATATTAATGGGGTAGTTAAGGAACTTCTTGTCTCCATGTTAATCTGTTAAAAACTTGGTGTTTTAAAACTTTATGAATGGCCAAAACCAGGTTGACTAAATGAAAATCAGCCAGGGAAGAAAAGGTGGCAAGCGTATACTTTTACATTTCACCTCAGCTTGTGTTAGCTTCAGTAAGCATTTCGCACCCCGGGAACTAACTGTCTTGGAGAACCACGACCATGAAACATAAATAAATTAAAAACTGGCTCAGATTTCTACACCATTCAATTGGCAACCAATGTATTAGTCGCATGTATTAGCTGAATGACTGAGAACAAAGAATCATTTGTTTGGGCAAAATGCCTATTCTGGCCTGCACACAAATGTAAGCCATACCAGAATTTCAATATTGACAAGAGCAATATTCATGCGGTATTTATAAGAGCATGTAGAATTTCAAAACATCTCAGCCACGTGTTATTGCTTTTCATTTTTAAAAGCAGACTTTTTATACATTTGCTCTTCTCTTCCAGCTTATACCAAACCCGGCCTCCCATTCTATTTCTATGGCTATCAGTTCATCCCTGTGTTTTGATCTATATTGCACGAAGGACATAGATCAAAAGACCCTGTGTTTTGATCTATATCCACAATAGGAATTTTTGGAGAGAATGTTCAGTTCTCTTATACATGCAGTCCCACCCTCTGGCCACCCTCTACGGTCTCTCCCACTCCTGGCTAACAGCGCCACCTAGCCAGGCTGCAGACACTCATCAGGTCTGTGGGAGTGTATATACACAGCTAGGGCCCAGCGGATGTGGGCTCTGCGTTGAGGGTTAAAGGGAGGGTCAAAGGTGTCATATATTTTCTGCTGCCTTGGGACACATACATTGCTAACCAAACAAAAGTAGACAGGAACACTATGTATACTTTCCACAGACTAACTTTTCAGGGCTAAAACCATACAAATTAATCATTCCATTTTGCCTCACCCGAGTCCCAAGTTGCACCCTATTCCCTCTAGAGTGAGCTACTTTTAATCAAGGTTAAAGAGTTCTGTTCAGAGGTAGACGAACACAGAGGATACAAGATGCCATGTGACCGCAAAAAGCTGCTGCCCTCTGTGGCCTCTCTCTGGGTTAGACACGATTGGTCAATTTGAATCACGTGGGAGTTAAGTCAGTCATGGCTTAGCTTTGCGAAGACATCACGCAAAGAAAGAATCCCAAATTTCACCCGGTGCCCTATCCAGTGCCATGCTTTATTCCAGGGCCACTGACTAGTCCTCCAGCCATTTTTTTTTTAGATGGCTGTCTACATGAATGTTGGCCAACGTGCTTGTTCCCAGTGTCAACAGAGGCTGGTTGTTTAATTTATGGAGGATTTAGGTGGCGACTGTACTGATTTCCCACGGGAGTCTCACACCAGGTTTACCAGGCCCACCAGAAGACTAATGTTACTCTTTACGCAGGGTTACTATTATGTTAGTGCCTTAATTTAACACACATCTATACTGTGTGCGCGCGCGCGCGCGCGCGCGCGCGCGCGCGTGTGTGTGTGTGTGTGTGTGTGTGTGTGTGTGTGTGTGTGTGTGCGTGTGTGCGTACCTTCTGCCTCCCTCTCTCCTCCCCCCTTGGCCAGCCTGGCCCTCTCCTCATCTTCCTGCTGTTTCTGCTGGATCCTCATGAACAGAGCTCGCTGGGCGGGTGGAAGGAAGTCGGGCACACCCATCCCTGCCTGGTGACTGGCAGAGCCTCCATTTGCGGCGCAGTCCAGGCCTCCCATGGAGCCCTGGTGTCCCCCCGCTCCTCGGCCTCCCTTTTCATCCATCCCGCCGAAGCCCTGGAAGTCATCATCTGGAAAGTACAGGAGGCTTCAGGATTACCATACAGAACACTTCAGAGACATTACGGCACAGGGCCTGAGGAGGCAACATCAGTCCGTGATACGGTCATATTCTGCTGCTGAGACAGTCCGACCCCAGCTCACCTTCCTCTACCACCCCTTCCATCTTCATGCCCTGCTGCTGGTTGAAGAAGTTGTCAAAGAAGTTACCCCCTGGAGGGGGGCCAGGGGGCATCATGGGCCCCCCTTCTGGGCCAAAACCTTGCATCATTGGGGGTCCTCCAGGACCCATCGGTGGAGGAGGACCAATGGACATGTCCGGGGGCATCATGCCAGGTGGAGGGAACCGAGGCGGGGGCCCGCCTGGGCCACCAGGGGGTCCTTGGGGGCCGGGGATGCCAGCTTGGCCCGCGGCAGTTCCTGGGGTCTGACCTCTGTAGTGAAGGATCATGGAGTTAGACCATATTCCCAGTGCATTCTCAGACTGTCACGGCAACAGAAACATGTTGGGGTGGATGTGAAAAGCTCACCTTTGACCAGCCAGTTTCTGAGCTAGCTGTCCCGTGGGCTGCACCTTGATCTCAAACAGAGAGGGGATCTTCTTCCCTACATTGCCAGGACAGGGGGGTTGGGCACCCATGGATGGTGGCGGTGGCCCATTGGGGTTGGGAGGGCTCTGGTATGGGCTACTCTCCGGGCAGGGTGGAGGTGGGCCAGGACAGGGACCAGGCCCTTGGGTAGGCCCTGGGCCAGGTGGGCCGTTGGAGGGCATGGGGCCCTGTGGTTGTCCAGAAGGACCCAGAGGTCCATAGTCCCCGGGGCCAGAGTTGTCAGGCGGCCCTGGTCGGGGCGGTGTCGGGAGAAGGCCCACCCCAGGAGGAGGCTTGGGAAGGGGGTTTATCCCCTGCTTCTTAAGCTCCTCTACTTCCTTCTCATCCTCCGCTCCAGCCTCCGCATCCTCTGCCAGCATCTGTGAACACAAGAGATGAAAAGGTGGTCAACGGGGCTTGGCAGACTAACACAGAGACCAAGACACACGAGACGGAGACAGACAAAGAAGAGGAGAGAGAGTGTGAGAGTATGATAGAATTAAAGAAACAGAGCGGTGGTATTGAAGCCAAACTCACCTTGTTTAGCAGGTCTTGGGTGTCTTCAGTCAGAGGCTCGTGGGAGAACATGCATTCGTCTCCATTCACACAGCTCCCCGTGGTGTGGAACAGCTTGCAAGGGAAATCCCGTGCCGGGGAGTCAAGGAACTACAGAAGACCCGGTCGGACAGAACTTACATAAAGACAGGCTCACGGCCGTGCAAATCTCTGACACCCAAACAACTGGTTGGGTTGACATTACTTACATACCGTTCACTAAACTAGCATGGCCGTACAAGTTCCGACAGCTGCAGATATAAATTAAAGTGCCCGTGGAAACAAACTACGGTGTAAGGCGTCATCTCTGAGAACCGCCGTTAGTGAGTGGACCGCGGTAAAGGATATCATGCATGTAGGGACAGTTCTCAGCCCGCGCACAGAAGCCAGTGATGTAGAACTTGCAGAGCTCCTTCTTCTTGGGCAGCTCAATGTCGTGACTGAAGTTGCAGTGTTCACCCTGCCAAGTCAGCAAAGAGAAAAACTATTCACATTCATTTACACGAGCACACACACTAGGAATCTGACTTGGCGCGATGGTGCTGCTGTTTGGCAGAACGCGAAACGCGACAGATTAAACCAAATGTACACAAATAAATGCATAACGAATGAATAGCACAGCATGTTTCCGACGAGACGTCATTCTGACAACCACGCATCAGCTGAACGGCGATTGGACATGCCACAGAGAAAGCCGGGTAAGAACCGGTTCTTTGGTCTTTTCACGCGCCACGACCTCTCACCCAAGTACAGCGGCCTTCAATGTAGTACTTGCAGATGGCTTTTCCCTTCTTGTCCTGGTGCTTGTCTCCCTGGTGCTTGTTGTGTTGGCCGCCTCCATCCTGCACCAAAACACAAACAGGTCTTACTTAGCCCCCCCCCGGGGGGGAGGGCTCTTCATTACAGCGCCGACAGAAACCCAACGTGCATTGGTTGGGGTATTCAGCTCAGCGAGGTGTCGTGGTGTGGTTTTATTCTCACCCCCATGTCTCCCATCTCGCCGTTGTTGTCCTCATCGTGACCCTGTTCACCCCCCCCTCGGCCCCTCCCTCGGTTCCGCCCTCGACCCCCTCGGTTCATCCCGCGTCCCTGTTTCCCCCGGCCACGGCCTCGCCCCCCTTTACCACCTGTCGGTGTAGGGACAGGGAAGAGACAACCCATCAGTGGAACAAGGCAGGCAACCGTTTTTTGACATGTATACTTGGGGAGAGAAAAAAATGAACCATGTAAAATGTAAAAGACAGCAACCGTAATTTCAGCGGGTGGGCGCTTACCTCTTCCACGGTCTTTGGACTTTCTGTACTGAGAGTATTCATCATAGTCATCATCACCCATGTTGTCACAGTCATCTTCTCCATACTAGAATACAATGAAACACAACAATAGGTGGATTTGGCATCAAGCACTCTACTATCAGTTACCCTATAAGCAATTAACAAGCCAAAGGGATTCTCAATCCACATCACGGCGACTTAAATTATTAACAGCAGCACTTTTGTGTGTTGAGAAATCAATAAGTTCTTCGCTATGACTAGCATAAACATGGCTAACCATGAGTGTGAATATAAATCATCTGAGTTATCAGATGGCCTGGCGATGCCAGAATATAGTTCAAATGTCTATACCAAAAGGTGAACTTGCATCTCATTTCACTGGACCTATAATCCAGGAAAAAGATTAGGCCAGCTCATTGGCTCTCTGTGTGGAGCATCTGAGACCAAAAGATGACTCTTTTCTACATACCTCCATTTCCTCTCCACCTCCTCCTCCTCCTCCTCCTCCATACATCATCCCTTCTCCGTCTTCATTTTCTCCGCCCATTTTGCCCCCTCGTCCCCGACCCCTGCTCCCTCCTCTACCCCCTCCTCCTCTGCCTCCACGCCCTCCTCTCATTCCTCCCCGACCTCGCTGGTTCTTCATACGACCTTTACCTCCTGTCGAGCAACAGTGAAATATGGTCAATGGTCAGTAACCAATTTTTAGCACCTTCAATTCACATGGGCACCCGCAAGCAAACTAGTAAGGGTCATTCAATTCACCTCTGACCCCATTTTTGCTACCTCTGACCCCACGACTGCCCCTCCCGCCTCCATCACCACCGCCTCCCTCTTTGGCCTTGCGGTACTGGTTTAGTTCCTTGGTGAAGTCATCGTAGTCTTCATCCCCCATCTCCTCTTCCTCCTCTCCTTCGTAGGTCTCCTCTTCGTAATCATCATAGCCCCCGTAGCCTTGCTTGTCCATCTTCATGTAGTTGCCCTTCTTGGGCATTGGACCTCCGTGACCGGAGGTCGGGGCAGGTGGGTAACCGTGAGACTGGACGGGAAACAGAATCGGCGTTAGATCACAGTGACTACGATCGGGAACCTTTCAAGGGGGTATCTTCTATACGGTGTGGTTTTGAGTACTGCCTTTGGATAACTTACAGGAGGGGGATATGTAGGGCTGTAGTCCCTGTACTTCCTCTTTTCACCTGGGCTATAGTCAGAGTCATCGCTGAAGTCCGAGTGGTCGTCACTGGAGGAGGCATGACGCTGTGGGACAACGCGGAAACAACAGCGTTAAAAACAACGGTAAACATGTAACAGATGTTTGATCTGATGCGAAGGGTCGGTACAGGACGACAAACTCCGGAGGCAGAGCTGAGCGGGATGTAGAGAAAACACACACATACTTTGTGTTTAGATTTACGTCTCTTCTTGGCTCTCCTCTTTTCCTTCTCCCGCTCCCTCTCTTTTCTCCTTTTTCTCTTGTGGCGGCGGGCCTTCTCGTCATCCGAGACACTGGCATGGCGCTCTTTGCTGCGGTGGGTTTTCTCTGGGGGGGCCGCCTCGGCAGCTTTAACTGCTCCTTCAACTTCACCTCCCTCTTCTACTCCCCCTCCACCCCTTGTGTTGGGCTCCTCTGCTTCCTCTACCTCACCCCCATCATCCTCCAGCTCGCCCTCCTCCAGCTCACCATCCTCACGCCTGTTATAAACAGAGAAAGAACAGACGAGACATTTAAATGCGGTTCTGGCCGAACTCCGGTCATCCAGTTGAACTATTTCGTGTTCGGACTCCCGGTGATGAACATAATATTAGACATCAACAAAGCTTTTTGTATGGGGAACTGTACAGGGAAATTAAATGGTATTAACAACTGCAACTGGGACCTGGATTCAGAGAATTTCGTTTTAATAGTAAAAGCAGTAATATAGCAACACTCCTGTGTACCCTTTTGACAAATTTGTTTGGGATAACTTTTATAGCCTTGCGGGTGCCACCTCCCGCGGGCACCACCTGTTCTAACTTCAGTTGTTATTTACGGTATTTCCTTGTGTACCTGCAAGACTGTCTTGACCGTGAAGGTAAGTGATGTCCCCAGGGCCAGCTAACTGTTATCCTATCTTGACACTGTCTTTGAGCTATATTTGTGTAAACCCACCAAACACTAACCACTGGTACCACAAAAATCCTGACCCAACTTCCAACACCTTGGAAACCACAATATACATAACACAATGTAGACTGCTCTGCTGTAACACTCTGATTTTGGAGCGTCTTGTGTATGGGTCACTGGGATTGTGTACCTTCATTGCAAGTGACAAGGAGGATCAAGAGAGAGTCAGACAGCAAGATCATGTTTCACTTACCATACCAGTCAAAGGTTTGGACACACCCATTCATACATGCTCAAATCTTTGTCTGGTACTGTATGCACTGATCACATAAGGGACAGCTACTGTACGGGGAAAGGGCTGAGTGTAATTTCTGTCTAAACCGGATTATTTATTGTGAGGGAATCAGGAATAAGGACAGTGTGTTCTGTGGTAAAGAAATACCATGGTAGCGACATGGGATAGGAATCAGTAACAGAGTTTTTAAATGTAGTGTGACATTTCCTTGTGTGTGTGTGTGTGTGTGTGTGTGTATGTGTGTGTTTATACACTTCGAGTTCACAGATTTCGACTTCATGTACTGGAAAATGTTGGGTGATGCAACTGGTTGGGGACAGAGTTCAATAGGCCCAATGAAATGGTGGGGGACAGGGTTCAATAGGCCCAATGAAATGGTGGGGGACAGGGTTCAATAGGCCCAATGAAATGGTGGGGGATAGGGTTCAATAGG
>JACXGI010004431.1:0-14461 GCA_016801175.1 Esox masquinongy | reverse complement strand
CAGGGATCAATAGGCTCAATCAACTTGACTGGATATGGGTAATCCAGTGGCCTTATACATACAGCGTACATTCAATAAAAGACCATTCTAGGGACCTCCTCACAGCCATGTGCCTGTCACTAGACTGACTAAATCATTCCTGTCTAGATACAGAATAGTTCATCAAACAACATTTTTAAAAAGTACATCTTAAACAGCCTTATCAGTGAAGCCGAGTTAATTTTACCTGCCATCATTATGGCAAACAATATACAAACTACATGAGAAAGATAACACAACATGAAAATAAATGCCAGTTCTTAAATTGCAGTGATAACGGTTGTCCCTTGACTTCGGAACAATGTCTGTATATTAAAAAAATATGACTAATAAAAATGTATATAACGTAAATGTCAATATTTTTTACAGCAAAACATGTGTATGAACTGCAGAAAGAATTGGGGGCTAATAAATTAGCCTGTCCCACTCGTAACATATTTTTGGAATGCAGAGGTATATATACTGCTCAAAAAAATTAAGGTAACACTTAAATCACACATTGGGTCTTGATGAAGGAAATGTATTAACGATCAAAATCTTAAATCATCATTGTGTAATTAGTTGAGAACAAAATGATGTAACAACGGCCAATGGAAACCAGAATCACCAACCGATTGAGGGCTGGATTCAAACTCTCACAGTCTGTGGTGCTACTTGGTGGCGGCAGATGCACTGATACATAACGTCCCAGAGGTTCTCAATTAGATTCAGGTCTGGGGAATGTCTGGACCAGTCAATGGCATCAATGCCTTCGTCATCCAGGAACTGCCTACACACTCTGGCCACATGAGGCCGGGTATTGTCCTGCACCAGGAGGAACCCAGGGCCCACTGCACCAGCGTAAGGTCTGACAATGGCTCTGAGGACTTCATTGCGGTACCTAACAGCAGTCAGGGTACCGTTATCTAGCATGTGGAGTTCTGTGCGTCCCTCCAAGGATATGCCTCCCCAGACCATCACTGACCCACTGCCAAACCTGTCATGCAGGATGATGTTGCAGGCAGCATAACGATTACCACGGCTTTGCCAGACTCTTTTGCGTCCGTCACATGTGCTCAGTGTGAACCTGCTCTCATCTGTGAACCTGCCATCATCTGGTGTTCTCTGGCAAATGCCAATCGAGCTGCACGGTGCTGGGCTGTGAGCACAAGTCCCACTAGGGGACGTCGGGCTCTCATGTCTCCCTCATGGAGTCTGATACCGCTCCTCCTGGGTTGATGTCCTTCTACGGCCTTGTCCAGCTCTCCTTGTGTAATGGCCTGTCTCCTGATGTCTCCTCCATGCTCTCGAGACTGTACTGGGAGACACCGCAAACCTCTTTGTGACGGCACGTATGCCATCCTTGAGGAGCTGGACTACCTGCGCAACCTGAATGGGCTGCAGGTACCGCCTCATGCTACCAGTAGTGACAAAGACACTAGCAAAATGAAAAACTAGAGAAGAATCAGTCAGGAAGAATAATGAGAGAGAAATTGTCTGTGGCCACCAGCTGCAAAACCATTCCCTTTTCAGGGGTTGTCTTGCGGTTGCCTCTCCAGTGCACCTGTTGTCACTTTCATTTGCACCAAAACAGGTGACAGTGACTCACAATTGCTTATGCTTCCTAACCGGATAGATTGATATCCCTAAAGTTTAATTGACTTGGTGTTATACTGTGATGATTACATGTTCCCTTATTTAAAGCAGTGTATTATTTTGCTAGTCTGGAAACAAAACAAAATATATTTACTAAAATATGAAGGTATTTATATTTTTGTATTAATATAATGTCTGTGCCTCAGGATTTTGACTTTGGTTTTATGCACTTAACTGTTTAAAGACCTTGAGGGGTCTCCAGTGGCAAAGTATTGATTGGGATAGGTCTTTATTAAGGACAATTATTTTCCCTTTACATTTTTAGAATTGCAAGAAATTTGGGATTTAAATGATACCAAAATCCACTCTGTAATGCTTAATTCTATTGAAGGGGTAAACAAAAAAAAACATTGAGACCAACTATTAACCATTTCACTTTCATAAGTTAATTTGTGACTTCTGTTTAAGACCTGTTTACCTGGAATGTCTCACTGGCGCTACCTATTGGTGGTGCAATGTTATCATAATGGTAAAAACTATTCCAAGCTTCCATAATAGCTGATTTAAAAAGGAATTATGTATCCAAACACATTGATCAACAATCTATAAAAATGAACTCCCTTTCTTTAAACAGGGCTATCATGCTGAGACCCAGGTCTCTTTTACAGTTAAGCCCTGTATTCAGGTTAAAAGACAAATAAATGTCCCCTGAACACTTTGTAAAAACAACCCTACGTATAACAGGACTGAATTCCATCTGGGCCAGACTGTATCTGGGTCTTAGTAAACGCTCATATTCCTTGTTTAGTTTCAAGCAAATTAATGAAACGTGGCTACATGTCATGGCAGCCATACACACTCATGTCCTCCGAGAGGAACAAGGGGGTCATTCTTGGCAAGCGTTGAGCTTTGTATACTCTGTTCTATGGAGCAACATGGGCACAAAGTGAGAACAATGGCCCTTCCCATATAGCTCCAACTACTTGGCCCTTTCCCTAGCGGGCTGCCACATGCTAGTATTGACGAGTCCAAGGACGATCCAAAAGCTTTATCACGACGGGCTAAATTCAGATGCCAGCCAACCTGTAACACTACAGAGGTGTGCCACTCCCAGTCCCTGAGAGTATCCACTTGGTTGTGCAGAGCTGTTAGGGGGTTTGGCTAAATCACTGGTCTTTCAATGACAACTTAGGCTATACTTACAACTTTCTGTTTGTAGTAACCTACTTCAAACTAAGGTTACATAGGTTTTGGTGTATTGAAGGGGCAATCTACAGCTGCTACAGATTTGATTTAAACTAATGATATGTACCTGTTGATTACTGAAGGAAATCAGTTCTATGCCTCATGAGCTTACATAAAACCTGTACCTCACCATAAACCAAAATGAGCTTGTTTTATCCCAATAAAACAAACGTAGCTAATACAAAACTATATAGTGTAGAGCCTTAAAACATGGCTAATACTAGTTGATTTCACAGCATTTTCAGCTGTGATTTTTGAGATTACATTTCTCCAGGCCCATCCCTCTGCATGTTACCAAAATGGGTGGGGAGCAGGCTTTGTTGTTGTTTCAACTTCTGATAGAGATTGTCATGGCAATGAACTGTGCATATAGTAGTCAGGTTAGCTAAAGATTTCCTGACAAAGACATGAAGTTACAAGCGCAGAGCAAACGCCAACAAATTCCTCTGGATTCTATAGCCTTTGACTACATTACAGCGATTTTGCAAACAAATTACTCAAACCAATAACAGATGGCCCAGGAAATGATAGCACCCTGCAGTTAAGATAGTGCTCTACTCTACGCCAATTAACTGAAAATATCAAATTATATAGACTAATACAAATAAATCCATAATCTTAGAATAGACTTCAATAATCACACTTAAAATACATTTTACATTTTTCATGCATAATCACAACAGGAATACTTTGGTAAAAAAAGGGCAAAAAAAACCTAATAATGAATCAAAGTATAAACCATGGGCCCTTATCAAAATGATGGGATGTACTTACTGTGAGAGGTTTTCTTCACATTTTGCAATCAAAGGCATGGGTATTAAAATTCCCCCCAAAGTTTTTGGAACATAATAGTGGCCTCCCCACTTTATTATTGGGGTTTGTGAAATGGGAAAACTTGTTCGTTGGAGGAGAATGCTGAAGAGATAGGGCATTCAGGGAACTAAAGAGGGGACATTGTGTTTTACTTCACTTTAACATCTGGAATGCTTTGCAAACGTTCAACATTTCTGAGATTCGGTGGGTGTTATGGATAACAACCTAAAATGGCAGTCTGTCCTAAGAGAGAAAGGGGGAACTTGGTAGGAACACAGAATTAGGTAATTGTCCTGAATGTAATGAAAAAATCCACTACAGAACCACTTGTACAGAACTAGTAAATACTTTTAAGTGGGAAGTAAACAAAAAGCTTATTTCAAGTGAAAATGACAATAGCTAGCTAATTGTACAAAAAACTTCACATTGAATCATTCTCACGCACTGGAATGAATTCCTAATAGTATCTCGTATTTGTTAATGATGTCCTCTAACGCTAGCTAGCTACATGCTATGTAATATTTAGTCTTTTTAGTTAACGTTAGTTAGCTAGCTTAAACGGCAATAAAGAATTCCAGAAATTTAACTAGTCGACGTAATTAATGATATTCGCGGATATACAGGCCTATGTAAATGTTTATGGTGACATACTACCACCAACGTCAATTCCATGGACAAAATGTGTTTAACGTCGTTACCTACTTGTAACTACACAGGCATAATGGCGGGCCTGGTTTAGTAGCTAGCTAGTCTCGTTTGGCAAGCTAGGTACTAGCAGAAAATAAACTGCGTATTTAGCTAGCTAGCCACGTCTTTAGTTTGTGTGCTAATCAGGAAATAATTTCGTTGTCCAACTGGATGTTAATCATATAAATTATAATCAATTTCTGACTTGAAAATAACGGAATTATTAGTTAGAAAACAGAATAGAAAATTCAGGCTATTGGTTTTGAAGATTGTTACTGTAAACTGGCTTTTATTTTACTCAAACTGGGCAGCAGGCTAGCTAGCAGTACGCGAGGACGGTAACTAGTCGGGGTTTGCAATGCAATTTAACAAAACTGTTGTAATCGAAAACGTTTTGGATATTTAGTTGTAAATCTGATTACTCTAGTGTGTCCCAGATATGTAGTTCATGTTGGACAATTAGCAAACAATTGCCTTTTTCAAAATATTTTCCTTCAGTCGGTCTTTTTAGACTTTACTTTGATGGCAGCAACTTTGCTGGACCAGTTGTTTGAACTGACGACGGTATTTTTTTCTTTAAAAAAGTAACTTATTGAAATACTGCAGCTTACTAGCTAACTATTCAAACACTGTACAGATACCAGGGTTCATATTTGACCTTCCAGTTTGCGCTGAGCAACGTTTCAAGATGGCGTTCGTTACCTCAGTACTTGTTCCCCAGAAAAAAGGCGACTTTTAATTCCCTTGAAAGAAAAAATGGAAAAGAAAACCCGTGCTTTTTATGCCTAAAAAGCACAGGAGAAATAAATAGTTTGATAGAAATATGATTGTAGAATTACTCGACCTTTCGTCAGTGAGAAGACTGTTGTGTTCGTGGTTGGTTGTTGTTGGGGAGTTTGGATGGACAGTCATGCTTTCCACAGCCATTTCCTCTACCTACATTTGGTGCAAAAAAAATTACAACTCTACTGGCTTATGCGTCACTTAACTTGGATCTACAGTACTTGTTAATTGTTTTTTGGAAGAGTTTCAGTTCATTGTAGTCAATTCCCCACTAACAGTTGTTAGAGAAATAGGTTGAAATTGTGTCCTGTGGTTCTCCGTCCTACAGTTGCGCTGTAAAATGAAACTCATCCACTTAAAATGGCTGACTGTCTTCTCCACAGAGAAGGGGCGGGGAATTCCGAGCGTGACGTGTAAACATTACGTTCTCTTACGTTTTTCACGGAAATACCCGAAGAGTTTTCGTTGAGCACTGAGCTGCTGCGCTCTGTTCAGTCTGAGTTAGGATGTGTCTGTAAAAATGTGTATAGCAAGAGAAGTGAGAGTATTTTTGACTGGTTGCCAGGAAGAAATAGCAAACAGTGGATAATAAACAACATTTATGCTGGTTAGAATGCAAGTTATTCCTGACATAAATAAGAGTTAATTTATTCAAGAGTCCAGGCCAGCTCCTTGCTGAGTAGTCAAGAGGGTACCGATCAGCCAGGCTAGCTCTATACAATGTCTGAGAAATCAAAGTGCAACCAGAGGAACACATCATAGAAATCTTAAACAGTATTCAATAGTATTAGAATGACTGTTGGACAGTGATGTCTGAATCACCTTGCATCCTAAATAAGGTGTTATTACTGTAGGTAAATAGTCAGTCACCACTGACCCATGCTACCCTACATTGTGGTTTTGATCCATAGGTATAATACATATCTTCAGTCAAAGGGTCTGGATTAACTATGCGCAGTTCCCCACAGACCATATCAGTTATGGTTCCTCCAACTTAAGTGTCATTGAGGACACTTTGAGGGTGTCCCTTTATGTGTTGTCTTTCTATTAGTTTTGTTGAACTGTTTATTTTGTCTGTGCCAGCAAGACATAATCTTATGATTATTAGTCAGTGTTCCCACATGGTTGTGAATGACAATAGTTGTCCATAATAATAACTGCCAAACACAGTTGATGAATGTATCATTGCTTGGAAATGCTATTTAATGTCTTGAAGTAAAGAGGTTTTACCTTTTCTTCACACTCCATTTGTACAGACAAACTAAACTAATTATTTTTTGAAGAAGATATGTTTTTAATAGTTTGTAATGTTGATGTATTTTTGGTCCAAATTCAATGGACTGAATATTGATTAAACACGCAACCACACTCACAAAGACACAAGTTAGGCTGGTCTTAATACAGACTGATAGTTTTGGATTTCAGTTTATAAAACTAAAACTACTTTATGCCTGCCAGCCACCATTCTTTATTAAATGAGTTTTGGATTCCCATCCTCTCCACCAAGTCAAAGGCAAGTCAGAAAAGGGTTCTCTCAATTTTTGGGGAAATTGCTCATGAACCAGTGAAGACTGGAAACCCACCCAATTCACTGGCCTGGAGTATTGCTTGTTGACCTGCTTGTTGATGTGGCGTCTCAGCATTTCATGTTAATTAAAAGCATGGGCAGCTGCCTGATTGCTCTGTCCCTTTTCAATAGAATTCAGGGCACAACGGAGCATCTTTTCTCCATATTCACTACAATCAGTATTTTTCTTGTAAAATAAATGTAATTGTTTTACTTCAATGTATGTGGTAATAAAGCCCTTTCGAGTTGATTTAATTGAGATTGACCCATAGAGATACATAGACAATGCGTCCCAATATATTTCCCATTATGGTATTTGTGAGTTGAAAGGCAGCGCCATTGAAGTACATTTTCTTCTTAGCGCATTTTAGCCATTAGCTGATCTTGATTTAATTATAAACATCTTTAGCTCTACGTTCCCACCATACGTATTAGTGGACCCATGTTTTCAATGCTAAAAACTGTTTCAATGTTTAAAATGCTTGGATCTCTAACATCCTCTATTATTCTCTATGAAACTACACGTCATCACCCAGCGTCCGTTCAAATCAACGATAGCGGGATTTTAGCCGCATTTAAAAAGGGAAATATTAATCCCTTTACTTGTAAAAATCGATAAATACACCAGTTTGAGATGATAGATATGATTGAGAAGGAAGACTCCATCATTAGCGAGGAAGAGGCGGCTCAGTATGACCGGCAAATCCGACTATGGGGTCTGGATGCACAAAAGAGGTAGCTTTTAGCTAACATAGCTACTGTAACTTGCTTTCGTGCATTGTCTTTGTAGGTGGACCTAATGCTTAGTCAGGACTTGTCAGGACTAAATACACGTCACATGAATTTAATGTAAACCATAAATTATACATACACTTGGCCATGACCCTAGGAAAAAAGAGTTTAGGATTCTTTTTTAGTTTTGTACATAATATTCTATTAAATGTCCCTGACTGGATTTTCAGTAGCATAAAATATAATATTCCTATTGTATGGTTCCAAGTCATGATAAAAAAAAAAATCGAAAATGGAATACAGTTACTGAGTGGACATTTTTGCAGTGTCCTCAACACCCCATTATCACTAAGTTTTTGGCTAGATACGTTATTGCTTGGATAAACCAAATATGTTCAAATGGAAACAATTGCAGCATTCTAATGTTTACTTAATAATATTACATAATAATGTTACATAATAACATTTCACTCTGCACAAAGTACACACTTGTTGTCTTAAAGGCTGTCCAGCCTCTGTTGTATTGATGGAGCAATGTAATACAGCTGTTGTACATCTGCTTCTGTTCCAGACTGCGGGGGTCTCGTGTGCTTCTGGTGGGGCTCAGGGGCCTGGGGGCTGAAGTGGCCAAAAATCTCATCCTGGCTGGAGTGAAGGGGTTAACCTTGCTTGACCATGAACAGGTACAAACTGCAACACATACAGAGTGGTGGTAAAACAAATAGGTGATGCGTGTGCTTTCCAAAGCAGGGTTTCATCATTGAGGAAATCGCATGACATTAATTAAGAAATAGAAATGACACAGTCGCTTGGAGCCTCTAATAATTTTACTTTGTTTTGGTAGGTGACAGAGGAGTCGTGTCGAGCCCAGTTCCTAATCCCGGTGAGCGCTCAGGGCCAGAACCGAGCCCAGGCCTCTCTGGAGCGAGCCCAGTACCTCAACCCCATGGTGGAGGTCAAGGCAGACACTGACAGGGTTGAGGAGAAACCAGATAAGTTCTTCCTTCAGTTTGATGCAGTAAGTGAAGTCGTGTGTAGCCATCTTTCTTCCTTTTGTTTTATGCCATGTTGTAGTCGATAAGTCAGCGTTAAAGGTCCCTGTGCATCCTGTGTGACGAGGAGAGTCAGTTAGTGCTGGTGTTTCAGTCAGTGACTTCACTCATTCTGAGACTGTCTAGTCATTTTTTCCCTTCCTTTGTGTTACTTTTGTGGGGCTTTGGTAACGCTGCTTTGTAGGTGGCTGTTGTTAATGTGATCAAAGAGTTCCTGGTTTGAGCTCAGATTGGGCAAGCGGAGAGACTGATGCAAAGCTTTTCCACATGCACCCACCCAGTGTATTGAAGCAGTGATTTACTACACCCTCACTAAATCAATATATACAGAGAATCATTAAGAATAACTAAACCCTCCTAATCATGTACTACTAAGAATACGTAAAAGAGCCGTACTATCTTTTATCAAACCGTCCCACTTCCTTCAAAATCACTTCCAACCATACAGCGTCCATGTCCAACTTCAATAACCCTACACCTCAAACATTTTCGCACGCTTATATGCCGGGCAGGGTTAATGTCAAGATTACTTTTGTTCTTGATTTTCTGTTACGCTAAATGGCCACTAGGTGGTGCATTCATACCATACCTCCACTACATTTTGCTCATGGTAGCGGATCATGAGCCAGTATAGCATCTGTTTTGCAGATTTTTATATCATGTATTATTTTGTGTATTTTTTTTTAATTATTTTTTTTTAAATAACTTTTATTAGTGATAGCAAATATTTTCCATTGGATATACCTGTTTACACATCGTAATGTGATAGATATCAATTAGAGTTTGGATGATAAAAATAAATAAAAACATTGACTGACTTCCCGCAGACAGGAGTGATTGTTAACTGGAAAATTGCTGTCTACAACAGTCAGACGACTTAAGGGTAATGAAAACAATTGTGGTGGGTATTTATGGTACAAATAGATTGGTTTCCATTAATTATTTAATTTATTCAGGGAATTTCTCCCAACTGTTATATAAATAATATACATTAACAACTGACAAAGTTGGCAAATTGACAAGTGTTAGAATGGGGTAAAAATGGCCTCCTGCTTAGAGATATACATTTCCCTAACTTCTCTGCACTGTTGACAAGCAGAAATGTTGATTTTCTGTAGAGTTTGGTTCCCGACAAAACAAAGCAAGCTGTCTGATCTCAATTCATAGCTATTCTCTCAGTCAAAGCACCACTTTCCAGTCTGTCTGTGGTAGCAGAGAAAAGGTGGATGTGTCCCGGAGGGAGTGCTAGTGGAAGTTTAGTGGCGGGGGGGGGCAGTCTGTGATGTAGACTCTGCCAGACATGCATGTCTTGTCTGTGTGTTACCTTGGGAACTGTGAAGGTACTGTTTGTAAGTTGCTGGAATGCAAATGGATGCAATTGCTCCTTTTAGAGACTGTGCTTTGGACTGAGATATTGATATGTTTCGATCAAAGCTTTGATCCCCAGAGAGTTTGCATGTGTTTTATTTTTAGTCTTTTTGAGAGAATTTTAAAGAGGCAAACAAAGATACAAAAAAAACACACACTCGCATGTCATTTCCACAGCATATTGCTATGCTCTCTCTGTTGTCAGTCCGGTACTCTCATCAATTCTGTCATAGCCACTCGCTATCTGCATGTCTGTCATGTCACCTGTCTCTTCACCTCCCACCAGACCCATTCATCACTGTTAGCTGCCAGTCTACAGATAAGCTATACTTCTTTTCACTCCCTCTCCTTCTCGCCTCTCAAACATCGTCAATTTATATTTCTCTCACAAAACCTTTGCCGGAGTTTTGGGAAAAGGTGCCCAATCTGCACTTCTTCAAAAAGAAGAATGCTTTGGCCAGAGAGACAGACTGAACGGCTGGTCTGGTTGTTAAAAAGCCCTGTCCCCCCAGGCCTGTCAGTGCCAGCACTCCCAGTTCCCACTGCCAGGCCCGGCTAATGAACTAACTACACCAGCAGAGGTAGTCAACACATCCAGCCAGGGTATCTGTCCCCCTGCATCTGTTGCCCAAGTCACAACTGAGAACAGGCCTTTTGAAAAATGGCAACTTAAAGACGGCCATATATGTAGGTTCAACTGGCTTTATCTCCTGCCAGCCCGTCTTTCATTAGCAGTTGTACAGTGACCTAGTAAATGAAGCGTAATAATGGGAACAGGCTGTTGTAATCTGCCCTGCCCTCCCCCATATCATGCCGTCAGCCTATCAAAAAGAATGTCTGCATGTAGTGAATCCGATACAGGATGCTGGCACATCCCAAAGTTGTAGGACCTTGTGTGCTGGGAGGGACCAGTGTGTGCCATTCACCCGTGTCACAGACGGCAGTCAGTCATCTAGCAGACACCCCTTATCTCTAGCCAAGTGTGGGGTGTGCTGGCTTTGGCCTTGAGGATAAGATGGGCCAAGCCCAGTGGTCAGTTGTTTAGTAAGGCAAAATCGATTCCCCACCCTGTTCAGTCAGAACACACTGGCTAGAAACATGGATTCGCTACTTCAACTAAATACCATATTGTGTTAAGGAAACAATGTTCAGTGTTGAATAAACAGACTCGTGGAAGGTTGATTTGGGGTGCAGGTTCTTTATTGTTGAACGGCAATTCTTAGCCTGGGAGAAGTTTGTTTCAATCCATAGTTGATTGTTGGTCATCAAAACGTTTGTCATCGCATTTCCTGCCAGGCTTCTGATAAGAATGAACGTGTAGTTGGCGTCATGGGATTGCCCTCTGACTGTCCTCCTTGTTCTGCTTAGGTGTGTTTGACAGGCTGCTCCAGGGATCTGATGGTGCGCGTGGACCAACTATGTTCCCAGAACAACATCAAAGTGTTCTGTGGTGATGTATTTGGTTACCATGGATACATGTTCTCTGACCTTGGCCTGGAGCACAACTATGTTGAGTAAGTGTGTGTGTGTGTGTGTGTGTGTGTGTGTGTGTGTGTGTGTGTGTGTGTGATGTATTTCACTTGGCTTTGTTATTAGGGATGTTTATCTGTGTTATCTATGGTTTTTATTCTGGCTATAGGGAGAAGCCAAAAGTAGTTAAGCCCAAAACAGAGGAGTCCAATGATAACGATGGGCCTGAGGCCAAGAAACCGAAGGTTGACCCCAACGAGACCACCATGATCAAGAAGGTGAATGTGGAGAAATGCGGGTTTCTTCAGAGTAATGATTATCCTCCATCTCATCTATTTACATGATTTTTTCTTCGACCCTCTCTCCATGCCTACGCTGAGCAGACGGCCAGCTTCTGCTGCTTGAAAGATGCTCTGGAAGTGGATTGGACCAGTGAGAAGGCCAAGAGTAGTCTAAGGCTCACCCCCGTGGACTACTTCCTGCTACATGGTAACTGCCAGGCTTCAAATCCAATGACCTTTCTTCTTCTTTTTTTCTCTCTTTTTTTTTTAACACATCTACTTACCAGTACCATGTACAGTCACTTGAAACATAATAATTCATATTTGCCTAAATGTTTTTAGAAGTCAGAACACATTTCCCAGAATGCATGTTCCAACAGGGCACAATGGAAGGGAATAATCTAACATCACATTACGAAGGAAACTAATGTTTGACATAATTGAGTTACTAAGTTATCAATTGAAGTAGGATGTGGCATAATACTTTAAATACAAGATTTGTGCTATTAGACTTAGTTTTGTGTCTTGGTTGAATTACACAAAATTATAGTCAACCTTCGTTTTAAATTCAATTTATGTTGTGCTCGATGTGTTCTGTGGCAAATTCAAATGTGTCTGTACTGACCCATAGCCTGGTACCTTCCTCTTGAAAGTTGACCTTTGTGTTAGCATCTGCTGCTCTGTTGACATCACCCGGGCACCACCCCCTTTCCTGTTTTGGTGTTTGTAGCATTGCACTGTGCTCATTTCGTTTGGCTGCCCTCTACTGAGTTTTTATTAGCCTTCACCTGGTTTCGTATGTTGTCCTTACACATCTCTATTTCCATCACAGGCTGTCCATGGCCAGTCATGTGTATACCAGCACAACAGAAACAGTTCTCCACCACCACACGCTCGGGGCCGTCAACCCTGTCCTGCCCTTGTTCTCTGTATTAATATAACAGCCGGAAAGGAAATAATCTGTTTTTCTGTTTTCAGAGGTGTCGGACAGCATTTGGGTTTTTATAATTAGGTCTAGACGTAGTGTTAACTCTCGACTGAGCTGCACTTGAGGAAGTGGTGCTTCCTTTGTTACGGGCTGTGTTACAGCGATGCCGTGTCTAAGGGTTGAGAAGAGAGTCTGCTCTTTGAAACAACTTCCGGGAGGGATAGAGGAGGACACCGCAGGTGAATGGGCGCAGGACCATTTCCCTGCCCCTGTGGTTTAGTTACAGTCGTTTAAATGTGCTGTTTTCAGTTCCTTCCTATTTGAATCTCATCAAGAATGTTCCGCGCTGCTCTTTTATGACAACACGAGGATGCAATGTAAGGACACACGACTCCCATGGGTCTCTGTGTTTGCGTCCATGTTGTGCCCGTCTGTAGCAGACTTTGAGATAACCCTGAGAGTCAGTTGGTGATTCTTGAGGGCGATAATATTGGTGAATGTGGCGTGTGTGTGTGTGCGCGCGCGTGAAATGTCAGTCTAGTGGAAATAGCAGTGGGCGCACCGAGCTATGTGATTTGGTTGATGGACAGCTGGAGAAAGGAAGTTCTAACACTTGTTTTAACAGCAAGCAAGCCCAAGAGGACCGTCGCCCTGATAACGTCATCCGTGCATCCCCCTTTATTATTTGTTTTAATGAAGTTCAGACTCCAAACCACATCCTCCTCCTATTGGCACATCTGTCATCTTACACAGGATGGGTGTTGTGCTACACTGAAAGGACATGAATCATGGGTGTCTGATCACTGCCTTGACAAACAGACCTGCCATTATCAGATTGTGTTTGTTGGCGCAACACTCAAATTGCCAATTGTCTGTGGTACAGCATGGATAAAGATCTGATTGCACACCGTTTCCACGAGATGATCAGTCTGTAATTGGAACACATTCGTTGTATATGGAAATTGTTGTGTTGTTATGTTGTGTGTTCTATGTTTTCCAGCACTTCATAACCACTCATTCTAGTGTATTGTCTTCCCCCCCTCTTCTCTCCTCCCCCTCTCTCTTCTATCCCTGCTTTTCTCTCTGATCTTCTCCTCTCTCTCTCCTCCTCTGCTCCCACAGTGCTGCTGAAGTTCCGCACAGACAAAGGTCGTGACCCCAACCCAGAAAGCTTTGCGGAGGACTCGACTCTCCTGAGGCAGATCCGTGACGACGTCCTGGAGGCCATGACCTTGAGCAGCGAGCTGCTGCCCCACGACTTTGTCAGGTGACCAACTTCATTCAGCCTATGGTGCATCATGTGGCAACTGTTCACGTGTTGAGTCGCTCAGCTAGTGAATTGTCAGCTGAGGTTTTACGTCTGCCAGTGATGGCAGTTATTTGAGATGAAGATAACTGGATTTTCAATTCAGAACCAACACAATAATATAATCTTAATGAACAAATGTCAGTGTTAAGGATGTGTGTGTTCTTGTTTTGGTTTGTCATTAGTTACTGCTTCTCTGAGATGGCCCCTGTGTGTGCCGTGGTGGGGGGCGTGCTGGGACAGGAGGTCGTCAAGGTGGGAATACACTTTGTTTCTCATTTTTTGATGTTAATGCCATTGCGCTGGGCCTCCCACTGACTTTGTGATTGTGTTTCAAATACACCTTGTCTCAGAGGACCCATGTTCTGATCTTCAGCTCTCCTGAGCCCATTGTAGGAGATTCGCTTCTTAAACTATAAAATAGTTTACTGTGACAAAAAAATACACTGGCTCTGCTGCTAAGAGGAGGGCCTGTACACACCCAATACCAACTGACTTTTACACTGCTGCTGGAAAAACCCTAGGGGAAACACTGACCCTTCTGTCCATCACAGTATATCAACACACACCACATTAACTGACCCTGCTGTCCATCACAGTAAACAAACACAACAC
>JACXGI010004430.1:25292-54012 GCA_016801175.1 Esox masquinongy | reverse complement strand
GGGATGTCTTGGATGACACGCCTCTTCAACATTGCGTGGGAGTCGGGGACAGTGCCAAAGGAGTGGCGGACCGGGGTGGTGGTTCCCCTGTTCAAAAAGGGGGACCAGAGGGTGTGTGCCAATTACAGGGGTATCACACTTCTCAGCCTCCCTGGGAAAGTCTACTCAAAGGTACTGAAAAGGAGGGTTCGGCAGATAGGTGAACCTCAGATTGAAGAGGAACAATGCGGATTCTGTCCTGGTCGCGGAACAACCGACCAGCTCTTTACTCTTGCAAGGACCCTTGAGGGGGCCTGGGAATATGCCCATCCAGTCTACATGTGTTTTGTGGATCTGGAGAAGGCGTATGACCGGGTCCCCCAGGAGATACTGTGGGAGGTGCTGCGGGTGTATGGGGTGAGGAGGTCCCTTCTGAGGGCTATCCAATCCCTGTACGTCCAAAGTGAGAGCTGTGTTCGGGTTCTCGGTAGTAAGTCAGACTTGTTCCAGGTGGGGGTTGGCCTCCGCCAGGGCTGCGCTTTGTCACCAATCCTGTTTGTAACTTTTATGGACAGGATATTGAGGCGTAGTCGGGGTGGGGAGGGGTTGCAGTTCGGTGAGCTGGGGATCTCATCGCTGCTTTTTGCGGATGATGTGGTCCTGATGGCATCATCGGTCTGTGACCTTCAGCACTCACTGGACCGGTTTGCAGCCGAGTGCGAAGCGGTTGGGATGAGGATTAGCACCTCTAAATCTGAGGCCATGGTTCTCAGCAGGAAACCGATGGAGTGCCTCCTCCGGGTAGGGAATGAGGCGTTACCCCAAGTAAAGGAGTTCAAGTATTTCGGGGTCTTGTTCGCAAGTGAGGGGACAATGGAACGGGATATTGGCCAGAGAATCGGAGCAGCGGGGGCGGTATTGCATTCGCTTAACTGCACCATTGTGACGAAAATAGAGCTGAGCCGGAAGGCAAAGCTCTCAATATACCGGTCAATTTTCGTTCCTACCCTCACCTATGGTCATGAAGGCTGGGTCATGACCGAAAGAACTAGATCGCGAGTACAAGCAGCTGAAATGGGTTTTCTCAAAAGGGTGGCTGGCGTCTCCCTTAGAGATAGGGTGAGAAGCTCAGTCATCCGTGAGGAACTCAGAGTAGAGCCGCTGCTCCTTTGCATCGAAAGGAGCCAGTTGAGGTGGTTCGGGCATCTGGTAAGGATGCCCCCAGGACGTCTCCCTAGGGATGTGTTCCAGGCACGTCCAGCTGGGAGGAGACCTCGGGGTAGGCCCAGGACAAGGTGGGGAGATAATATTTCGACACTGGCCTGGGAACGCCTCGGGATCCCTCAGTCAGAGCTGGCAAATGTGGCTCGGGAAAGGGAAGTTTGGGGTCCCCTGCTGGAGCTGCTGCCCCCGCGACCCGATACCGGATAAGCGGATAAAGATAGTGATGATGATGAGTTTCAAAAGTCTGAAAATAAGAGCTCGGTCTGCCAATTCCACCTCCAAAAATGAAATGTAATTTAAGTAAGTTTACTAGTTGCACTGTATTGTACTAGTACTTTTTTTGAAAGCACTTACTAAAACCAGAAAATGAGCCAGGCAAGTCTAATTCAGCCGGCCCACGATTAGAAAGGAGGAATGTTGTTGTCCCAGGCTGGTTTCGATCCACGGTTTATCTATGTGGCAGACTGTGTCTTTAACCATTACGCTATTTAAACAGTGGGAATGCAACTTTTACCTCAGCCATTACATTTTTGCTGAAATAACGTGGACAACAGAACATTTATTAACAGAACTTTAAGTGTACTCTTGTACAAAGATTACTGCAGATGGCTAGCTAATGACTATACAGTACCTATAATAAAAACAATGACTCCAATCACTCCATTGCTGGTTAATTTCTTCAGAAAACAATAACAGTATAAAGGGGTCACGTAATACAATTACTCTTTTAAATATATGAGATTCATGGTATTACAGAGTGCATATATATTGTTGTACGATGGCTGAAAAGTACCGAGTGGATACATTTTTCTGAGAGACAAAAACTGGAATGTCTGAGAAGAGACTTGAAACGGGTTTGTAACATTGAAAGGCAGAGATGATCCCACAAGACCACACGCCCTGCTGCTGTTCAAGTTCAGCTCTGTATCGTTTCTAAATGTAAGTTTCACCCCAGCCATTACATTATTTGCTGAA
This sequence comes from Esox masquinongy, assembly GCA_016801175.1. Classification (NCBI taxonomy): domain Eukaryota; kingdom Metazoa; phylum Chordata; class Actinopteri; order Esociformes; family Esocidae; genus Esox; species Esox masquinongy. The sequence goes on along the minus strand of JACXGI010004430.1, from coordinate 51,834 downwards.
ATAACGTGGGCAACAGAACGTTTATTAACGGAACTAAAGTGTACTCTTGTACAAAGATTACTGTAGATGGCTAGCTAATAGATATACAGCCTACCTATAACGAAAACAATGACTCCAATCACTCCATGGCTGGTTCGTTTCTTTAGAAAACAATAACAGTACACTACCTACAGAGTTGGGGAGTAATGGATTACAAGTATTCTGTTACATGTAATGGATTATACAAAAACAGAAACTCCGAAAATTTTATGTAAAAAATTGAATTTTTAAAAGAATGAAATGTAATTCGACAAAAAATAAAACAGATTTTATAGGGCCCTAAATTAGCTAAGCATGATGCTTTTTCAGACACCACAATCGGTCGCAAGTAATCTGCCATTTTAAAGTAGTCGGCCAATACCGATTATAAAATGTTTTGCCTATAATCAGCCAATACAGATTGCTGGCCAATTAATCAGTGTATGCTATCATCTACCCTTTCATTGGTAAGAACAACAAATTACAACATTGACAATGGCAAAATTAAACCAGTTCTTACCTTTAATTAAACCTTATTAAGTAAGTCCCCCTCTCAATTTTTAATGATAACCCCATTCTTCTCCTCCTCTTCATCTTCAATGGTAACATTCAGTTCCAGCATTTGACTTTTGTCTTCCAGCTTCACTGATGTCATCTCTGAATCCACCAAGGCACCCTAAGCTTCAATGTAACAATCAGAATCCAGGGACTCTTGTTTGGGCTCAGTGTGGAAGGAGAGCAGCAGGCTGGGTTTGTCCTCCCTCTACTAAAATTAAGACCAAATCAGAGCCATCCATGACTGACATACATGTTTGTTGGAATAAAATATAATCACAATGGGGAAAAATGACAAAAACAATCACCGTCATAACAGACCTGTGTCCTATATCAGGTGTGCTTTCCTCAACCGGACCCCAGAAAAAATACTTTTCATTTATATCACGGTTTATCGTATCCTTGGCAAGTGACAACAAAAATACATTTCTGAATAGTACAGTTATGAGAAATTGGCGATTTTACTAGCCTTTTTCGATTATTGTCATGGAATTTCTTGAACTGATGTATTCTTAATTCTATAAATGAGTTAATAAGTTAAAGTACTGAGTCCCCATGTTTAGATAAGAAAAGGAATGTGGGAGAGGAGCATCTGGTCTCTGTCTATTTATTTATGGTCATCATTGAATGGTGACAGTAGATCATTGGGTCCTCTGTCAATCTGTCTATCTGTTTAAACCATCAGTGTATCTGTTCTTTGTCCAGATGGTGTGTCCCTTCTAGTTGAAGTGGTTGCCTACAGCGTCCTTAATTCCCTGGGATAAGGTGGGGGGACAGCCTGCCCTTTGGGTAAAACCTAGTAATGGATGGAACAAAGGGAACATGTATTGTTGACATAGGACAGCTGTGTGGGATCTTACCACACCCCTTTTACTGTATAAGTACTGATGATTGTCCTGTGGTACTTTAGAGATGTTTCACTGTTTGCTCTGTAAGCTTTGATACCTCTTTCTATTTGCAAATAAACTGCTAATTGTGCCAAGATAATTTTGTCTCTGTAACTACTTCCTAAGCAGTTCTAATCAATGGATCACATTATCCATTACAAAATGTATTAAAAATGAATGCTAGGGCATCCCGGTTGGAAGGTATTAGAAAAAATCGGACAATTGTTAAAGCCTTGGATTCTCAAATGGTTGTTTAATTAACTGCTCTCGGTTAATGCAGTGAAAACAGTTACTAAACAGAAAATAATGTAAAAAACAAGCAATATGTTTGGTTACAGACGTAAGCAGGGCCCAAAATTAACACCTGCCAAGCCCCAAATGTGGGTAGATTTTCCATTTGGCAAGTAAATCTCAGAAAGCTATCTGCCACACTAACAGGTAAATGTTTGTACCAAAATAGTCATGTAAAAAATATCTGTCATGGCTCAGAGGAAATTCATGATTCTCAGCCACAGACCGTCTTCTCTTGCTCCTATTTTCACAGCAATGTTTACGCACAGGACATCAGCTACTCGACATCAATCACTTGCCACCGGTCTGCTATTAACTACCGTTCATTAAATAGCTGCGATGTGGTGACATTTATCTGGAGTAAGCCAACCTTTAAAATAAATACCCACTGATGAAAAGGAGGATGAATCAAATTAAAAAATAAAGTTTTGTGAGAAATGGAGGTTTGGAGATGGAGGGTCAAGAGGCTGGCTACTGTATGATGCTGAGACAGTGGTGATGAGTTCTTCTGTGAGTCGCCGGTATGCTCAAGATAAACGCAGAAAGAACTAATTTGTCATCAGAAATAAAACGATGAAGCTGGAGAACCTTCATGACCATGAACACAGAAAGTGTCACATTGCCTGTGTGTCTGTGCCCCGGGCTCCATCGGAGACTCTCTTGACACCCTCCATGATGGCAGTAATTGCAATATCAGCGCAGACCGGCTTGAAGATGAGGATACTGTTTAGGACCGTACATGCCATTGGCAAGAAGGCAAGACCACTTTCTGACTTCGAGTGGATTTGCGAGTAAGCGAAAATGTTGTTATTTTTGTAGCTAGGCTAGTACTTTTGTAGCTAGTTTTTTGTCTATTTAGTCTATTTAGCAGACGTGGTCCAGTACTTAAAATAGTACATAAATACCATGAAATTATAGGCCTACTATGCTGACATGGATCTCCATGCTTTCATCTGGCTCTGTAACATTCTATTTTAATGTTTGTCTCCAGACGCTGTTCACCTGTTAAATCATTGTGACACAATTGACTTAATCAGCCTTATTGTGTTGATCCTAAACAAAGGATAGAAGGCTAATTTAACACAATCAACTGTCAGCTATATTGGATAACATGTTTGTATATTTAATTATTATTGAATAAATTTGATGTTTAATTTTTGCAGTTCAGGTGAAAAAAAAAGGAATCGCTGAGGGCTCAACATATAGAAATGAGCAACAGGCCAAAGAGTTTATGTACCATATTGCAGAGGTGGACAACAACATCAGAGAAAAATCTGAAAAACACCAGATTTCTCTCCATCATGTCAGATGGCTCCACAGACAGTTCTGTGAAAGAGGAGTTAGTTTGTTATATTCAGTCACAAGGGCAAGATCGAGTCAAAGTTTGTTGGCATCAAATCGGTGGAGAAGGCAGACGTGGCACACACAAGCAACACCATCAGTGCCATCATGGAGGGAGTGTGTGATGAGTGGGGGAGCAAGTTGGTTGCTCTGGGAACAGATGGAGCTGCCGTGATGACTGGACCCAAGGATGGTGTGGTCGGCCGGCTGGGGGGGCGGGGCTGAGGTGGGATAGAGCTTACATCATTGGCATCCACTGTATGGCACACTGCCTTGAACTGACATTTTCTGATGCCATCCAGTCCAATGTGATTTTTCATAAAGTAGAAGACCTCCTCAGTGGGCTCTACACCTTCTACCACACCAGTCCACTGAACAGGGCAAACCTGGCAAACAGCTTCCAGGCTCTTGGGCACACACCACTGGTGCCCACCAGAATTAGCAGGACCCAATGTGTAAGAAACCTATTGTGTGCACTGGACCACTTCCTGCGAGGTTACCAGGGGCTTGTCCAGCACCTGGAAAAGGTAGTGGCTCTAGATTGCTATGTTAAGTACTCCAAAGGTCTTCATCAATATGTAATGTCCTGTAAATAACAACAAACATGGTTACAATTGGTAACATCATGTTTCAATGCTTTATGCACTGATAAAATGTGTCTTATCTAACACATTTTTTTGGACAGCAATTAATTATCTATTTATATGGCTTTGTTCTTTACGTATTTCGGTTTCAATCTGCTGATGTCCAAAGTATCCGAGGTGTCCAGCAGGCCAAGGCCAGGAAATACTACAGCACTGCGAGGGAGGCTGTTGTTATTCGCTTCCGTGGCTTCCTGCATGACACACTAACACACCTGAGGAACCTGTATGCAGAGCTCCACCATCACCATAGCAGAAGCCCCCAGCTCCTTGTGCTCAACACTGGCACTATTTAAAAAGAACAAACCACAAACCAACTATGTTTATTTAAGCTGCAATAAGAAATACTTAAGGGAATTAAGAGAAAGGATTATGTCAATAAGGGAGCGAGTGAGAGCGTGTTGCAAAGGAAAATTCTGAAAGAATGGTAAAATTAGCCTTTCATCATCAGAGAAGGGCCCATGATTAAGGCCACAATGGGAAACAGTTAAGGGGGAATTTCGCTGACCAGAGGTGACAGCAAGACCCTCGTCACCTTACAGGACAAAATGCTCGGCAGGCTAGAGGAGAGTTTGACTGACAGGTTCCTGGATGCCAGTGTAGGGGTACTGTGTGCCACCAAGCTGGGCAGCTTCACCACTTTATGCTTTGTATTCCAGGGCAGTCAGGTTAGGTTCAGATTCATGATCATATTTTTATAGTTTGAAAATTAAAACTTCACGATCCTTGTTGTAATGCATACAATTATTCTAGATTGGCGGACACCCTGGCGGACCACTTCAAGCCTGTCCTGGAGACCTCTGGCATCCGTGTTTAAAGGATCCCTGACCAGTGGACTGTCCTGAAGGTGCTGATGTACCAAGAGCCCCTGTCCCTGCAGAAGGTGTCCTGGTTCTGTGTCAACAGGAGCCATCAGCATTCCTGTCATGATTTGCTGGCATTGGTTGACCTGGTCCTGTCCTTCCCTGCCTCCATAGTTTGAAAATGTGGAAGAGGTTTTAATACCATGAAACAGGTGAAAAACAATTGGCAGTCCAACATGAAGTCTGATACACTGTCAGATCTCCTTATGGTCCAGCTGTCCTCTCCAGAGATCAGGGAGTATGAGCCGATAAAAGTTGTGATGCTGTGGCACCAGGACTCAGTCAGGAGCAGGAGGCCAGACTTCATGGACTGTGAAGAGGGTGATTGCGGTTGAGAGTGAGGGGTCTGAGGAGGAGGTTTAAGTTAAATGATTAAGCATCTGATAGGTTTACAAAACCTTCAAATGTACATTTATGTTTGATCCTTAAGTACATTTAATAGCAAATAATTCAGTAGAATTTTGAGTTCAAGATTTCTTCAGTTGTATACAGGCTGGGAAATTCAATCTATTTACAGCCAAAAGTCTCTATTTTACATATATTAAATCAGGGTATTGCTAGTTAAAGTAAAGGATTTGTAAACCTGCTTCCCGTTTCCCCTTTGTATCAGGAGATCACCAGTTCTATGTCCACTCCACTTCGCATAATTTTATCCTCCCATCTTGCCCCGTTTTGACTTCGGTGTACTCTTATTCATTATATCTATATGTTTTGTTTCTTTCATTGTGTGCCTTCTGTTTGGCATTTTTGCACTTTGTACAGCACTTTTGGTCAACTACAGCTATTTTTAAATGTGCTCTCCAAATCTTGATTTAATTAACCTTTGACCAATAAATAAAAATAATTTTGTTTCAAATTTTGTTCTGGCCTCTTTGATTGTGTTCAACATAATACATTATTATCTCAATGAAATGTACTGAAATGAATGTATACAGTATGTGACACAAAAAGGCGATTCATTATTTTTGCAGGTAAAAAGTATGCTTGGCTGGTGGATTTTTTCATCTACGTTAATTTCGGACGCTGGACGGGAGTCAACTACATTGCGATGTGTCTCCCATTCCATGGTAGGCTCAACACGAACAAGCACATCCGTAGATTGGAAAGATGAAAAATGTTCAGGGATTTTCTGCATATAAAACTCCAAGGCGGCCGCCTTCCCAAAATCCCGCACCGCCTCGGTGTCCGCATGGTAAAATTTAATTTTTCACTCATACACTAAACAGACTACCAGCGATATACTGCAGCGAATGTGACCGTAGGAGGAAACTTTTTTTCATATTGGCAGTGTTGCCACATGGGTAGGTTTCTCCCAAATTGGGCTATTTTTAATGGACTTGGGCGGTCGATTTACCGATACTTACTGACACTTTCTGCCACCAGTTCGGCCCCGCCCACAAAATACGTCATCATTGTTTACTAACACAAAAAGGGATACCGTAAAGGACCATATGTTCACTTCATATACCAGTTATTTTTCAGTTTCATCATGAAGTTAGGTTAAAGTAGTCCTCATAAAAGAGGATAGCTTTTTGTGCCATTTTGAGGAAATTGAATTTTGAGCTTCATTCAGGTCAGAAGAGGCTCAGCGAAGGTTCGTTTCAATTCATTCGCTATGGCCTAGCGCAATCGTTCCAGTTCAGCTAGCGTTCTTTGGCCGTTTTATTACAGGCGTGGGTGAATTTTGAATGTATTTTATTGTCCTTCACGGAACCAGAAATTCTGTGCTGTTTCAGAGAATTCTCTGCTTAACGTTAAGAAAAAAAATATTTAAATCCTTCCCCAGTGTTCTTCAAAAAAATATTGTGTCACAAAACTACCACCGAACAGGACCATGTCATAAATCAAAGCTGTACAGATAGTAGCACTAAAAACGATATTTTAACAAGTTGGAGGTCTACAGCAGGGAACGGTAACAACGCAGAGTATTTTTATCGAACTGAACAAAGACACAAATAAGTTACTGTTCTTTAACCACTTACCATTTTAGAGAAATTGATTTCTGTACTTATGTCGCAAAACGTCCCTGATGTCTTAAAAACCAAACCAACCGCTCCCATAAGATTCTTCTTTCTATTTTGTTGGGGAGGTCCCATCCCTGCTTAGCCTCCATTACCTTGTCATACAATCTTTCCCTATCACCGTCATACCTTTCACAGAAAAACAGTTCATGCTCCACAGTTTCCAACACCATACACCCATCACACAATCCCGTTTCATGTTCTGCCACTATTTTCCATTTAGCGTTCAAACCTGTGTCCATACCGCAATCTGCTCCATACCATTTCCTCTCTCTTACACCGCACAATTAGAATCTGTCCTCACGGACCTATGCACATTATAAAAATGTCCCTCTTTGCTACCTTCACTCCACTGTCTCTTGCATAACTCAATCCCAGCTGCCCGTGGGATTCACCACCATATTTGTAAATCACAGTCTGTGGTAGTACGTTTCACATCGCTGTAAAACGTACCACCGCAGATTGTGATTTACAAAAAAAAAACATTTTTGTCACTGGGCTAACAGAATTTTAATTACAAAAGTCTGTGCGTCCGTATTCAACATTGGCAAGTGTAATTAATAAGTTTGTTACAATTCTGCAAACCTTTTTTACAACTACAAAAGTATTTCCACGTTTGAAAATCTTTTTTACAAGTATGCAAAACGTTTTTACAAATAAAAAACTTATGTTGCAGTTTTACCTTCATACACATTCGCTCAATTCATCTTTTCTTGTCATAATTCAAAAAAAATCCTTTAATTTTGTGAATGTATTTCTCGAGTAGGTTACTCGTTTTTTTAATATAACCAAGCCAACTAGTATTTTAATAAAGGCTAGCTTGTTTCTATAAACAACATTAAATGATGAGTATACATTATAAGTAGTAATCATCTCAAATAGTCTACAAATATATCTATCCATCAGTCTTTTATTGAAAATGTATATGTAAGGGGAAAACATAACAGCCACTAGGGGGTGCACCACCATTTCCATTAATAAACCGTTTTTTTAATACATTTTTGGCCAGATGCAGTCACCGTTTGGCTTATTCGTTTCCTTTACTGTTGCAAGGCTATGAACCGCTGAGGCTTCATGCTGCATGTAGGGCCTACAGGATAATTCCACACAAAAAATTGAGGACTCTTAATTAAACATATTGCTCTGCTGCAAGGACGTCGTTAGGCCTATTTTAGCGGGGCTTTAGCCCCCCTAAAATATTATTTAGCCCCCCCTAAATAAATCAATATATCAGTCAATATATTTTGTCCGTGATTTCTTTTTTCGTCAACCGTTCCATCGCATCTAAACATCTTACAAACAGTATAGAAATTGTATAGAATCGTGTTCATTTGGCAGCATGTTCGGTTTAATTTGATGCTTTGAACGTAACTCGCTCATCTCAAGAGAGCTCTCTTTTGTAAATAGTAGCTAACGTCTCCCTAGTATCCACCACCCCCAATTATTGGACGGAGAAGTTCAAAATGTAAATGCACTGGAAAGCAACGTTAGGTTTTGCTAATCAATATACCCTTTCAGCTAGCCCACCACCATTTTCATAGAAATGTATGGTTAAAACATTTTTTTAGATCTTAAAAATGTCACGTATGGAAACTGTTTAAACAACTTGCAATTCGTGAAATTCGATTTGCGCGACAGACTAGACGTCATGTAATACAAAAGTGATCAGTCATTTTTTCTTTACCGGAAGACAAGAAAGCCAGCTACAAGGTTCTAGTAGACACTTCAGAGAAGACTACGGTCTGTCATTTGTAATACAGATAAAAACAAATTATAATGTAATTCAACAAAATAGTAAGGTGGGGATGGTGGCCGATAATATGGGGTCGTTAGCTACGTCACTAACCAACTACTGAAAATATAAATTTCCCCTGAAATTTCATAAATGATCATAACTTCATAAATGATCACATGCTAGCTAACATTTGTATGTCACTAATAATCATCATAAACATTAATGACTTGATCAAATGATTACCCTGTACAAGATGTTTTTCAAAATTGCTGTTGGATAAGCTAATAAGGGGTTTGAGATTAGTTATGTTAAATTCTTTGGTTTCAACAGAACACGTGTTGCAAAACTGCTTGTTTCGCAGATTCATGTTTGTTTGGGTTTGAAGTTAACGTATTGCAACGTATTCTGTTCAGAGGAAGGATGATCCGGTTATTAAATGTTTCTTTTTTGAATTATGATCCATTTTTTAATGACTTCATTAATAGGCTAATGATTAAATCTGTTTTAAAATGATTCAGAGAAATCGCGTTTAGAAACAGAATATGTACTGTATTAGATGTTCATTTACTTTAAACTATATTTGACAAAAGTTTTTTGGCTACATACTGTAGTACAGCCATTTTTGTGCCATTTTTTAGTGTCGGATGGATGAGGACAGAGTGGACTTTAATTTCTTTATTTGGATAGAATTTAAGTCATATTAGATCAGTGTCTAACACAAACTATGAGACAGGTATACCTTTAGCCAACCGTGACCAAAAATAACCTTATTTTGATAGATTTAACACCCATTGTTGCTCTAGAAATACATGATGAAAATATGTTTTGGGGAGTATGCCCATACCCCCAAAAAAGAGGCTTAGCCCCCCCATCCATGAATTTCTAGTGACGTCCCTGCTCTGCTGGAACTACAACCTGAACCCACCAGTGCCCCTTTTCTTCCACCAAGATCCACTCACAAGTTTAAAATAAACAAGAAACCAGGCAAGCCTAGTTCAGACGGCCCACAATAAAATGTATTAACCGTGGCTGCCTTCTCAAGAATCACACGTGAAAGGCTGTCGTTAACCACTACACATACCTACAGAACAAAGGACTGATACCCTTATTGGTCTAGGCAGATTAACAAATGGCCAGAGGACCCAATGATTTACTCTCCCACATTTACAACACTGTCAACCTCGAACATTCCTCTATACATTTGTACAGTTGTGCTCATAAGTTTGCATACCCTGGCAGAAATTGTGAAATTTTGGCGCTGATTTTGAAAATATGACTGATCATGCAAAAAAACTATTTTGTTTATGGATAGTGGTCATATGAAGCCATATGACCACTGATAACAGAAATCACCCAAATGGCCCTGATCAAAAGTTTATATACCCTTGAATGTTTAGTCTTGTTACAGACACACAAGGTGACACACACAGGGGAAAATGGCAATTAATGGTGAATTTCCCACACCTGTGGCTTTTTATATTGCAATTAGTGTCTGTGTATAAATAATCATTGAGTTTGTTAGCTCTCATATTGATGCACCTGGCAGAAGAATTGTTCGGGATACAAGAAAAACCCACAGGTAACCTCAGGGGAAATACAGGCTCCTCTGGAAAAAGACGGTGTGGTTGTTTCAAGGAGCACAATACGACAATACTTAAACAAAAATGAGCTGCATGGTCGAGTTGCCAGAAAGAAGCCTTTACTGTGCCAATGCCACAAAAAGCCCGGTTACAATATGCCTGACAACACCTTGACACGCCTCACAGCTTCTGGCACACTGTAATTTGGAGTGACGAGACAAATAGAGCTTTATGGTCACAACCAGCTATGTTTGGAGAGGGGTCAACAAGGCCTGTAGTGAACAGAATACCATCCCCACTGTGAAGCATGGTGGTGGCTCACTGATGTTTTGGGGGTGTGTGAGCTCTAAAGGCACGGGGAATCTTGTGAAAATTGATGGCAAGATGAATGCAGCATGTTATCAAAAAATACTGGCAGGCAATTTGCATTCTTCTGCACGAAAGCTGCACATGGGACGCTCTTGGACTTTCCAGCATGACAATGACCCTAAGCACAAGGCCAAGTTGACCCTCCAGTGGTTACAGCAGAAAAAGGTGAAGGTTCTGGAGTAGCCATCACAGTCTCCTGACCTTAATATCATCGAGCCACTCTGGGGAGATCTCAAACGTGCGGTTCATGCAAGATGGCCAAAGACTTTGCATGACCTGGAGGCATTTTGCCAAGACAAATGGGCAGCTATACCATACTACAAGAATTCGGGGCCTCATAGACAACTATTACAAAAGACGACATGCTATCATTGATGCTAAAGGGGGCAATACACAGTATTAAGAACTAAGGGTATACAGACTTTTGAACAGGGATCAGTTCATTTTTTTCTTTGTTGCCATGTTTTGTTTTATGATTGTGCCATTCTGTTATGAATCCCATAATGTGAATAACCATAAGAAATAAAAGAAATGTGTTTTGCCTGCTCAGTCATGTTTTCATCTTTATAAATGGTACATACAGTTGTGCTCAAAAGTTTGCATACGCTTAGAGAATTGGTAATATATGTACCATTTGTACCACCACTCACCCGTGATGCCAACGATCTCTGAAACCTTCCATGCATCCATTTTGAGAGTTATATCTCTGCATGAAGCCAGAGAAGCATCATAAATAATGGGAAAATTGGACACCGCAATAATAAGTTTCTCATCCATTTTTGAGCTAACAAGTGAGTTTTAAGCTAGCGAGTGGAAAAGAGAAGGGACTTCACCATGCAGAGAACATCTGCCCTGCCACTGGTAGTTGCCGAACTCCGTTACTGCCCGCTTGCTGGAAATTAGCATAAAGTTGAACATTTCTCGACTCTCAACTGTCGCTGCCGCTGGGAGATTTTGTATCCGAGCACAGCTCCGCCCACTGTCGCCGTGATTCGCTGGCTCTCATTGGAAATGAATTTGAGCATGCTTCTTTGTAGAGCTAGCAAGCGGACAGTGTGCACGGGTGCTTTAGCCCTAGTTGACCAGCAGTACATCAAGCATGCCCGAAAGATGCGTGTCACTGTTTCTATTGTCATAAGGTGAGACATATGTGATTGCTTCCTGCTAAAACACAATCAGGGGATGCCTCTGCATGCCAAGCCGCCAATGGGTGTAGGGCTGATTTGTACGGTTGTACGGTCGGAAAACAAAACAGGTGCCTCATGGTAAATGTGGTTTGAAAGTCCCAGTTCCAGATCGCAGTTATGAACCATTCATTTTTGAGGGATTTGTTTCCCTATCAGAGGACGAAGTGTCTGGCGTGGCACAGTCGTTTATGCCATCTGACATGTTGCCCTTATCCAACAGTACATACTCTGGTTCCAGTGTTTGTCCAGGGAATTGTAATGGGATTCGTCCCTGTGCCATTGCACTTTGTGAACATACCTCTGAGTTAATCAGTGGATTGTTCAGAGGTGGGGGACGTCCTATGTTGCCAGTAAAAGGTGTGACATTTATAATGGGCAACAATATTGCCGGAGGATAAGTGATACACGTATTGGAGGTACTGAAGGAGTGCTGTTTTGTAAGGGGACAGAGTGTGACATGACAATGGATAACTCCTGCAGATTGATAGCAGCACACATGGTGATATTTCCACCACTTTGTCCAGGGGGCGATTTTTTTAACTGCTCAGCATTAATGGTGCCTTCACAGATGTTCAAGTCACCCATGCCATGAGCACTAACGCACCCCTGTACTATCACGGATACTGTGCGCTAATAACAAGCTGGATGGTCCCTCTCCTCCTTAGTCAGGAGGATACAGCCTCCATGATTCCCAAAACTACCATGGGACAGTTTTCAACATGCAGAAATGCACTGACAGTGGTTTTCAGAAGTGTTCTTGAGCCCATGCAATGATGTCCACCACAGAACCGTGTCTGTTTTTAATGCAGTGCCGTTTGAGGGCCCGAAGGTCACGGCCATCCAATATTGGTTTTTGGCTTTGTCTCTTGCGTACAGAGATTTATCCGGATTGTCTGAATCTTTTAATTATATTATGTACCATAGATGATGAGATCCCCAAACGATTTGCAATTTTACGTTGAGAAACATTATTCTTAAATTGTTGCACTATTTTCCAGTGCAGTCTTTCACAGAGTGGTGAACACCTCCCCATCTTTACTTCTGAAAGACTCATCCTCACTGGGATGTTATTTTTTATGCCCTATCATGTTACTGACATGTTGCCAATTAACCTAATTAGTTGTGAGATTTTCCATCAGGTTTTTTTTTGCATTACACTTTTCCAGTCTTTTGTTGCCCCTGATCCAGCTTTTTTGAAACGTGTTGCTGGCATCAAATTCAAAGTAGGTATATATTTTTCAAGAAACAATAAAATGTTGCACTCTTTTCTATTATAAATAGGGTTTTAATTATATGTACATCATTGCGTTATGTTTTTCTTTACATTTTACACAGCGTCTCAACTTTTTTGGAGACGGGGTTGTATAATAAATAGGCTATGTTAATGCAAAAATGCTGTTATGTTTTTCAATTTATTTTTGTATCAATTTAAGTTTGACGGACAAGACTTCTCTGTTGTGTTTTAACATGCTCAACCCCATGTTCATTAATGTCTTTGACCCATATTTATAACTTAACTATAATGAGGCTTTACAAGTCTTTATTAGGAAACATTCGCTGATGGCGTTTCTGCATTTCTGAAATTATGTTTAGAGGAACATAAATCAGCATGGCTTCCTGTCTTCCACAAGTCTGGATATTCCCACACAGTTCAATCTCTTTCCAGAGATTCTCTTGCCAAAAAATCTCTTTATATAAAACAAAACAATGACTGAAGACCTCTTTCTCTGATGTACGCACATTGTAATGAAGTGTCTCTTAATTATGGTCAAAGCTTCTGTTAGACAAAGTTAAACACTATTTGACTCATATCAGTTTCATTACAAATATTGTGATGATGAATAAGAATAGTACAGGTCCACTGATAAGAATTCTCCATGTTCCAGCAGAAGTAAATATTGTCAAGTATTTTTTAAATCAAGCCAGGGTGTCATAGTAAGCATTGTAGTCTATGGCATTTCAGCCAGATTTGGAAAATACTGTAGTCAGTTTCTCCAAATTGCAAAACACAACCTGGTCCAGACACCAATGAAGGTAATGGTTGTGAACATGTGACAGCAAAAGAAAGTAATGTCAGACCCTTCTCATATACTCCACCAAGAGCTTCACCTTCTCTCAGGCAGGCCCAACAAGGTTCTTCAGCTTAAGTTGAAAGTATGTAATATGTATGCAATAGATTATATTGAATAGAATAGAATGTAATAGAATGTATGTAACATGTATGTAAAAGATTGATATTGTTTTAAATATCCAAACAACACCTTGTGGTAAAACTGGGTTCTATAGTTAACAGACCTGATATCCCATGTAAAAAGGCATTTTTGACCATGATAATACAATGTGTCCAGAATGTTGTCTCATCTAATTATTATATACAAAGATATTGCAATGTAAAAACACTCCATTGTTCCATCCCCTTGTTGAGCAATACTCTTAACAGCAGTATACACTTTTTTTTACGTTTTTCTAGATAAGACTCTGGCAAAATACTACAATGTAATTATATATATAATGTATATGTATGTATATGTATACATATACATATAGTGTATGTGTATATATATATACATACACTACCGTTGAAAAGTTTTACTTGAAAACACACATGAAATTAATTTGAATAGGAAATTTTGCAAAATGAATAGGAAATACAGTCACTGAGGTTATTTGAAATCATTATTTCACTAAGGTTAGAAATAATGATTTTTTTATTGAAATAATTGTGTCCTTCACCGTTTGATTTTGTCAAAGTATCATCCATTTGAATTAATTACAGTCTTGCAGACCTTTGGCAGTCTAGTTGTCAATTTGTTGTAGTGATCTGAAGAGATTTCACCCCATGCTTCCTGAAGCACCTCCCACAAGTTGGATTGCTTGATGGGCACTTCTTACAGACCATACGGTCAAGCTCCTCCCAGTGAATAGGGTTGAGGTCTGGTGACTGTGCTGGCCACTCTATTAAGGACAGAATACCAGCAGACTGCTTCTTCCCTAAATAGTTATTGCATAGTTTGGAGCTGTGTTTTGGGTCATTCTCCTGTTGTAGAAGGAAATTGTCTCCAATCAAATGCCGTCCACAGGGTATGGCATGGCGTTGCAGAATGGAGTGATAGCCTTCCTTCTTCAAGATCATTTTTACCTTGTACAAATCTCCCACTTTACCACCACCAAAGCACTCCCAGACCAGCACATGCTTGACAGATGGCGCCAAGCACTCCTCCAGCATGTTTTCATTTGGTCTATGTCTCATGAATGTTCTTCTTTGTGATCTGAACACCTCATACTTACTCATAACACTTTTTTTCTAAAAAAGTGTTAATCTTTTATTTTTATTGGCCAGTCAGAGATATGGCTTTTTCTTTGCAACTCTGCCTATTCTTTCTATTCTGGTTAGAGCCAGTTTGTGGTGTTCTGTGCAGGGAGCAGTATGTTGTATGAGATTTCTTGTATGGAATAGCCTTCATTTCTCAGAACAAGAATAGACTGATGAGTTTCAGAAGAAACTTATTTTTTTCCCGAACATTTTGAGCTTCGCTAACATAATTGTAAAAGTTTAATTGTAAAAAGTTCAGTGAGCATCCAATCACCAACCCCAGAAACCTGAGCATTGGAAAAACATTGCCTGGTCTGACAAATCCAAGTTCAGTTACTTGTCTGTCAAAAGCATTCCCTTGATTCTAACCCAATACAGCATATTTAGGATGAGATGGTACAGGCTGCTCACATCATAACTGTCAGGCTTTTACGGAAAAACGAGGAGCAGGAGACGAGGAGCTTCGTAAAAAGTCTTTCCTTTTAATAATAAGCACAGACGTATGCTCACGAAAGTAAGACAATAACACACAAAGACTAGGGGAGGAGAGGGAACATATATACTGGGGGGAATGACTGTAAATGAGGACCAGGTGCTCTAAACAAGACAACAGGTGAATTGAATAGATTAGATGGGCGGTGGTGTCAGAAGGCCGGTGACGTTGACCGCCTGAGCCTGTCTGCTGCAGGGGGAGGAGAGGCAGCAGAGGGCGCAGTTGTCACAGTACCCCCCCGACACGCGACCCCAGCCGCACGACGACACCGGCCCCGGGGCTGACCCGGGGGGCGCGGAGTAGGGCGATCCGGACGACAGCGATGGAAGTCGCGCAGGAGGGCGGGAGCCAGATGTTGATGAAGGATTGAAAGACTGATGGGGCATTCATCAAACCGTACGGCATCACTAAATACTCATAGTGGCCGGAGGTGGTGCTAAAGGCAGATGTATGGGCCCAGTAGATGAGCCGGTCACGGACAGACGCTGGCACATACGTGCGACCCTCAGGGCACGTGGGCGGAGAGGGCTCATCACGCTGTGCTCGAGCGATGTCCGTGTCCAATTCCCACACCACCGGCGCCACGATGCACAACGTCGGCAGCACGGGAGTCTTATCCACCGGCCTCTCCTCCGTGTCATGCTGACGGGACAGCGCGTCGGCCCTGACGTTCTTGCTCCCCGGCCTGTACGTAAGAGTGAAAACAAACCGGGTAAAGAACATAGCCCACCTCTTCGCTGCCCGCATGGACTCCAGGTTGCGGTGGTCCGTCCAGACGAGGAAAGCGTGTTTGGCCCCCTCTAACCAGTGCCGCCACACCGACAAGGCTCTAACCACGGCCAACAGCTCGCGATCACCCACATCGTAATTCCGCTCCGCCGCACTGAGCTTCTGCGAGAAGAAGGCACAGGGACGGAGCGTGTTACGACTCCCCGTCCGTTGGGAGAGGACGGCACCGAGCCCACAGTCGGACGCGTCCACCTCCACGATGAACTGGAGCGACGGGTCGGGATGGGCCAGGACCGGAGCGGTGGTGAAACGATGTTTCAGTTCCACAAACGCCCGCTCCGCCTCCGCGGTCCAAAGCAACCGGGTCGCCCCACCCTTCAGAAGGGAGGTGATCGGAGCCGCGACCTGGCTAAAGCCCCGGATGAACCTCCGGTAGTAATTCGGGAAGCCTAAGAATCGTTGCACTCCCTCCACCGTGGTCGGGGTCGGCCAATTACGCACGGCGTCAATGTGATGCTCCTCCATAGCCACACCTGTGCGGGAAAAGCGATACCCCAGGAAGGACACAGACGACTGGAAGAACAGACACTTCTCGGCCTTCACGTATAGGTCATGCTCCAACAGTCTAACCAGCACTCTGCGCACCAACGAGACATGCTCAGCACGGGTAGCCGTGTATATCAAGATGTCATTGATATACACCACCACGCCTTCACATAACATGTCCCTGAACACATTGTTGATGAAGGACTGAAAGACTGATGGGGCATTCATCAAACCGTACGGCATCACTAAATACTCATAGTGGCCGGAGGTGGTGCTGAAAGCTGTCTTCCACTCGTCCCCCACCCGGATACGCACCAGGTTATAGGCACTCCTGAGGTCCAATTTCGTGAAAAAGCGGGCCTCGTGCATCTTCTCGACCTCCGCAGAGAGAGGAAGTGGGTAGCTGAACGGGATGGTGATCTTGTTCAGCGCCCTGTAATCAATGTACGGGCGCAAACCACCGTCCTTCTTTTTCACAAAAAAGAAACTCGAGGAAACCTGTGACTTGGAGGGCCTAATGTATCCCTGTCCCAGAGCCTTCTCAACATACGCGACCATCGCCGCCGTCTCGGTGCGGGACAGTGGATACACGCGACCCTTAGGGAGTGCGGCTCCATCAATGAGGTTTATCGCGCAATCCCCTGGTCTGTGAGGTGGCAATACAGTGGCCTTAGCTTGGAAAAAAACGTGGCCAAGTCCCGGTATTCAGGGGGAATTGGTACAACGGGAGCACTGTCTGGACTTTCCACCGTGGTCGAGCCCACGGAAACACCCAAACACCTACCTTGACACATCCGTGACCACCTCGAAAGACCCTGACTAGACCAGGAAATGACGGGGTCATGGAGAGACAACCAGGGGAAACCCAACACGACAGGAAACGTGGGAGAGTCGATGACGTGGAAGGAGAGGGTTTCACTGTGCCGACCACTGGTGACCATGAGGAGAGGGACAGTACACTCTGTGCCCAACCCCGACCCTAGCGGTCGGTTGTCTAACGCTCTCACGGGTAGGGGGGTGGCAAGGACCTGAAGGGGAATGTGCGAGCGTAAAGCGAAGGACCTATCAATGAAATTCCCAGCCGCGCCTGAGTCTACCAGTGCCTTACACTGGGAAAGCAACGGAAAACCGGGGAACTCGACATGAACGGTGCATAGGGAGAGGGGGGAGGCAAGGGGTGAATGGGCATGAGCTACCTGGGGTGATGTGGAAGTGCCGTGCCTGTCGCCTCTCGACTCAGGGAAGGAGGAGTAGTGTGGTGCAGCGGAACGGCCTCGTTTCTTTTTTGAGGCACCCCACACCTGTCCTCCCCGACCTCTGCCCGGAAGCGCAGCTGCCCCCAGGTCCATGGGGACGGCGGTGTCCAGTTGTTAGGGTGGAACGGACTGGCTTCTTCCGGGAAGTCCTCGAGCAGCCAGCAGATTGTCGAGACAGATAGACAGGTCCACCAGCTGGTTGAAGGAGAGGGCCGCGTCTCGACATGCCAGCTCCCTCCGGACGTCCTCGCGAAGGCTGCACCGGTAGTGGTCGATGAGAGCCCGCTCGTTCCACCCAGACCCCGCTGCCAGGGTCCTGAACTCCAGTGCGAACTCCTGTGCTGAACTCGTCCCCTGCCGCAGATGGAAAAGCCGTTCACCTGCCTCTCTCCCTTCGTGTGGATGGTCGAACACGGCTCGGAAGCGGCGGATGAACTCGGCGTAGTTGCCCTCAGTGGCCCCCTCGGTGTTCCATACAGCGGTGACCCACTCCAGGGCTTTCCCAGACAGGCAGGAGATGAGTGAGGAGATGATCTGGGCATTGGTCGGCGCAGGATGGATTGCCTGGAGCGCAATGTCGACTTGCAGTAAGAAACCCTGGCAGCGGTCCGCCATCCGGTCATAATCCCGGGGGAGCGGGATGTGCATCGCCCCCACGGTGGGAGGCGCAGCCTGGGGTGGCAGCGGCACGGCCGGTGTTGTGGGGTTCTGCCAGCTCAGCTCTAGGTGCTGCACTGCTTTAAGGATGCTGTCCATCGCAGCACCTAAGCTGGCCAGCATTGACGAATGTTCCTTCACTAGGTCCACAACACCAGCCTCATTTTCGGCTCCTCTGTGCTCCATAGACTTCAGAGGGTGTGTTATTCTGTCAAGCTTTTACGGAAAAACAAGGAGCAGGAGACGAGGAGCTTTCCTTTTTATAATAACACCGTCCAAAATCTGACAACTGCATGGTTCCACAGTGTCAGCACTGACCATCACCCTTGTGGAATACAGTTACAGTGTATACTTAAAACATGCACACTTACCTTGTAGTTTATAAATTAGTGAACCAGTTTGAGATAAAGGAGGTTATTTTAAATCTTAAATGCATTTTACCTTTAAAATTGTTGTCTCGTGTGCCTTTTGGGGGGCATAAAATAGGTTTGAGAACCCTAGGGGAAAAACTGCCATGTGGCTATGTAAGTCAACTGTGTGTGGCTCTAAGTAACTTGATAAACTAATGCGCGACTACAGCATCAGCCTCACAGACCCTCTTTGCATAACAGTCGTCCTCGGTTGTAACAGTCGTCCTCGGTTGAATACCAGGGTGTCTACAGAAGAGAAGACCATCACTGTAGTCACAGTTATTGCATTCTCTTAGGTGAAACTATCTACAATAAATTGTACAGCCAGGTTGCAGTGTGATAATTAAATGTAACATCTGCCAATATGTACAAAGGCTTGTATGTTGTTAAAATATATTTTCTGCAATTTCATACTTATAATCATATTGAATTCTTGAAAAGAACAGTGGGTCTTTGCAACAGAGGCAGCGACTTAGACTGGTGAAAGGTCTGTTTCTAATCCTCAATGACAAGATGTGTTACAGGACTCACCATTGTGACATTGTGTGCCTCATCTTTCTTCATACATGAAGGCCTGAGGGGACCGGTTCTTGAGATCAGTTCACTGGAAGGGTACAGTTCTTTTAAAATAAAGAACTGTACCCTTCCAGCCCAAAGTTCTCCACCAGGACGACACACCACCATCTCCTTATATGTGCCATGTCACGCTAAAGAAAAAGCACAGTGAAAACATTTTTAACCACTTTTGTAAACCCTCTTCACATGCATTTAAGGTAGCACTTACAATTGTAAACTCCATGGGGGCCTCCATGACACCATACTGTAACTGGAACAAAGTATTGATTAAATACATTTTTAGTATGCATTTCAATTGAGCATGTTAAAACCGGTGAGAACTCACCAAGAGCATAAAGATGCCACAGTCATTGCCATGGGGTTGATCAAGAAGTCCCTGTTTTAAGAAATGTAAACTGATTTACTTTAAAAAATAAAGTGATACCTAATTCTGTGTGTAAAACCACTTGTTGTGAATTATTCTTACCTGTAAATTGTGACCATTGTACTCTGTCCACATACCTGACAGAATCTGCTGTGCAACACTTCTGATGAAACAAATTGGTTCATAGATCTTCAACCCTCACCTGGGGACCCCCCAGCCATCTCACAGTTTAGTTTTAGCTCTGAACTAGCTCACCTGATTCAACAGGTAAGGGCTTGTTAATAAGTTGATTCAGGAGTGCTAGCTCTGGGATACATCTAATTGATGGAATGGCTGGGGGGTCTTGAGGAGAAGGTTGAAAATCTATGAATTAGTGCAAATAAAAAAATAAGTCTTGAGCCGAAAAGGAATTATCACAATGTTGAACATGTGTGATTCCACTGTGCACAGACAAAAAAAAATGCTTAACACTGAATATGGTCAAAGGAATATGACCGTGAACTTGAACAAACAATGCAAGCGGCCAGCAGAACGGGACCACTGTGATTTTAAGAATCATTATCATAATTATGGTGATGCTAATGTGACCGCTAAACAACAAATTGTCCTTTGGAAACCTTAAAGATAAATCTAAACCGCAAAGCCCTGTGCTCTCTCCTTGTATTTTTAGTCCAGAAAGAAAATGTCTTTCTGGACTGGTCTCATCACCTACAGGGAACTTTCACTCTAGGCAGTCAATAAACAGAACAACTTGCGAAGTAAACAAGAAGCTATTGTTAAGTGTGAAGATACCTAGAACAAACACTGAATCGATGACAAAACCCTTCGCCACAACTACTGGCTAAATACCCCACTAAACCCAAATTGGAAGCAGGTGTATAGTATGCACAGTTCAAGCCCCTTTGGAACTGGAGTCTTCCTGGACGCCAGAGGCGGCCCAGGAGAGGCGGCCCAGGAGACAGGACCGGTGGTGGCTAGAAGGAGGGAGACGCCAAGGATGGAGAGATAAGCATAAATACAGCAATGTTTGAAAGGGCTATTCATTGAGATTCCTAGCTATACAACCAGCCTTTCATAATAACTCCTGTAGTTGGGTATACGTTTAGGTCTGGAAATAATTTAACGCTGCACAAGATATTGGCTGTTTACCAAAATATATTCAAGTTACAGTTAAATAATGAATATGGACTTAAAGTGCAGTCTCTCAGCTTTAATTTGAGGGTATTCACATCCAAATTGGAGGAAGGATTTAGGAATTACAGTTCTTTAATATGCAGCCCCCTCTTTTTCAAGAGACCAAAAGTAATTGGACAATTGACTCAAAATCTGTTTCATGGACAAGTGTGGGCTATTCTTTGGTTATTTCTTCATCAATTAAGCAGGTAAAAAGTCTGGAACTGATTCCAGGTGTGGCATTCGTGTTTAGAAGCTGTTGCTGTGAACCCACACTGTGCAGTCAAAGGAGCTCTCAATGCAAGTGAAACAGGCCACCCTTAGGCTGCAAAAAAAATCAGAGAGATAGCAAGAACATTAGGAGTGTGATATGCAACAAAAAAGAACGCACTGGTGTGCTATGCAACACAAAAAGGCCTGGACGTCCACAGAAGACAAGTGGTGGATGATCGTAGGATCCTTTCCACGGTAAAGAAAAACCCCTTCACAACATCCAGCCAAGTGAAGAACACTATCCAGGAGGTAGGCATATCATTATCCCAGTCTGCCATAAAGAGAAGACTTCACAAGAGCAAATACAGAGGGTTCACCACAAAGTGCAAACCATTCATAAGCCTCAAGAATAGAAAGGCCAGATTAGACTTCGCCAAAAAAACACCTAAAAAAGGCAGCCCAGTTCTGGAACAGCATTCTTTGGACAGATGAAACTAAGATCAACCGGTACCAGAATGAAACAAAGAAAAAAGTATGGAGACGGATTGGAATGGCTCATGAATCGAAGCATACCACATCATCTGCAAAACACGGTGGAGGCAGTGTGATGGCATGGACAAGCATGGCTTCCAATGGCACTGGGTCACTAATGTTTACTGATGATGTGACAGAAGACAGAAGCAGCCGGATGAAGTGTATAGGGATATCTTGTCTGCTCAGATTCAATGAAATTCAGCTAAGTTGATTGGACAATGACCCAAAACACTGCAAAAGAAACCAAGGAGCTTTTGAAGGGAAATAAGTGTAATATTCTGCAATGGCCGAGTCAATCACCTGATCTCAACCCTGATAGAGCATGCATTTTACTTGCTGAAGACAAAAGTTAAGGCAGAAAGTCCCACAAACAAACAACAACTGAAGACAGCTGCAGTAAAGGCCTGGCAAAGCATCACAAAGGAGGTAACCCAGCGTTTGGTGATGTCCATGGTTTCCAGACTTCAAGCAATCATTGCCTGCAAAGGATTCTGGATAAAGCATTAAAAATGAAAATTTTATTTATGATTGTGTTAATTTGTCCAATTACATTTGAGCCCCTGAAATAAGGGGAATTTATGAAAATGGCTGCAATTCCTAAGCGTTTCATACAGCATTTTCATAAACACCTTGAATTAAAGCTGAAAGTATGCACTTCAATAGCATCTCGGTTGTTTCATTTCAAATCCATTGTGGTTGTGTACAGAGCCAAAATTATGAACATTGTGTCAGTGTCCAAATATTTCCGGACCCAACTGTATACACTGACAGTAACGGTACAACACTTGCACATACAGTAGCAGGTAATGCCCTGGAGTCCACAGCAGGAGAATCAAAACATATTTTGATGCAGCATCCATCTAAAACAAGGGATGTAATACATTACCTCTTCGTAACACAATAAAGAACAGAACGTATTACTTACTGGAAAAGAGACTAGTGGATCACGACTCCCGAGGGAGCCTTGTAGATGGGACCTACAAACCTGCTAAAAAGTACTTCCCTGTAGGATGAAAATAAGGTACATTACTAAAACATTACAACTAACAAACTTCTGTTAATAAAAACATACCTGCAGCTATAGACTCTCTCATAATCCTGAAGCATCCCAACCTGTAAAACCAGACTCTTGTCAGACAAATATTTTATTATAATATTATTATTATACTCTTCCTCAAATCTAGAAGGGACTCAACTAAGGAGCTACTTACTTTAGAGTCCATCTCACACTGCAGTCCCAAGGTTAGAAGGCATGTTTGACTGTCTTTAATTATGAATTATGAATTTGGCTTGCCTTTATCCAATATATAGTTGATGTAGAGACTAAGTGCAAGTTACGAAACTTCAGATAATTTATAAAAAAATAAGCATGTACAGTAAAACAACATTGCATACACCGTTACAAAAGTTAAGATGAAACCAGCTGTATCACTTTCTTTATATGTACCAATTTCTCCTGAAGATGATGACTTCCTTTTGTGAACATCACAACACAAATTACAGTAATAGGGATTGAATAACAAATCAAATGAATACATACAGCCTGCCCATTTACAGTAAATCCAGCTCGATTTTAATTTCACACACACACATGCATCTTCTTTGGATTTAGTGTTTGATGCAGTATTGGAATGGTGGAGTATGTTTCGCATGAGAAAAAAGTGAGCTGACAGTCATTTCAAATGGATTTCTCTGTTAACATATTCTAATAGGTGCAGTCATTGTATGCATTACGCTATGCATCACAGTCCTTATTTATATAGTATTAAGGAAACTTAACCGTTATAAGAACTTAAAATACAACTTCTACCATGTGTTTCTATTGTAGCTGGTTTAGAATAGATCCCAGGTAAAATGGCTGCCAAATTGCTCCATTCTGATGTATACGGGTTCTATGACATCAGCTTGTCTACCTTTCTGTTATCTATGCAACTCACCTTGAAGCAAAGCATTTAGGTTGTGTGTCTCAGTGTCCACACCCTGGCATTGTCGTTTGCATGAAAATAGATGTCTGGCAGAATGGGACAACCGTCCAACCCGCCATGCAAAACGAATATAGAATCGTATTCCCAAATCGTGCACTACCAGCGGCCTATTTTGGCCCTTAGATAAAAGTCGCGTAGCCTACGAGTCACAGGGAATAGCGTGCTTATTTTGGATGCAGTTCACATTGAGTTTAACTACGCTTCTGGAGAAAGTGACGACTCTGCCTTTAAACACGTTCGTTTTTTCCCGGGACCTTCCGTCATGATTCGGCACTCCATTTGCTCGCAACAGCCTCGTTGGAAGCTGGCTGGCTGTACTGTACCAGCCCACTTCTATTACCGATATCAGAAATTTTAAAACGGTTTGTCATATTTAAGTGTTGCTACATCAAGACAACCGTTTGACACCGACCTTTCGACATTATGCAGGCCATCAAATGCGTCGTGGTGGGAGATGGGTAAGACATTTTGTGTATTTGAAAGTTAGAAAATGCTTTTCGCAGTAAGAGGGCAATTGTTGCAAATATGTCTCGGCTGAATAGGTTGGCTTTCAGTTATCTAATGTCAGCTTTTGTTAATTAATCTGGGGCAATATTTAGCTAATTGATTGTGTTATAATTTGTGATTACATGTTTTAAGTTACCAATAGTTTATAAATGAGGCCTATACGATTCCCCGGCTTTTGAATACTTATACGGGAGTTTTTTTATGTATAAAACTGCACTAAAACTAGATTTAAAGCTTTCACTTACTAACATGATTTAATAAGCTAATGACTATAGGTTTTGGCGGTTCTTAATGCAGGAATAAAGCAGGGAGATCTTGGCTCATTTCATGATGTAATGCTTCCACACCTACACACAGATCCTACGGGGGCGTGTGGACGGGCTTGCAAGACACCGTTCATAAGGGCCTACCATACATGTTTATTTTAGTGCTACAGCCTTTGTAGATAGGCAAGCTCACCAGTACAATATATTGTGTTTTAAAGCCCTCCTACCATATACATCTGACTGTTGCTGCCCTGTGATGGCTGAGGGATGTGGACATTTAGTAAATCTAGTAATTTATCCAGAGCATATTACATCAGCAAATATGGTCAAGTACACAAAGACAGCTTTTTTGTTGGAGGTTATGTTGTCAGCCAAGGGATCTGAATCAGTGACCTTTCAGTTACTGGCCCAACACTCTTGCCCACTGATCTGTCTGATCTATCTGCCACCATAACAGGGAGGGAGAAACGCTGCCACACAACCCTTAGATGCTATCATTGCTATCAGACATGGACTATGCTGAATTCCTCCAAATGTGTAACAACACTTTAATTAGTCTGTGTGTAATAGCACTGGAATTACTCCAAGTGTGTGATAACGTGTAAAACAACACTCTCAGTTGTCAATTTTATTGAATGCAAAACGAAAGTGGAAAGAAAAAACAATCAGAAATGATGTCACATTTAATACGCAAGGTTTCCTAGCATGGTCCAGCAGTCTAAGCTGTTGCCCTTGGTGGAAATGTCCAGCTGCAGCATCAGTTTGTAACTGGCCCATTGCTCTGTCAGCGAAATCTCTCACCTCAGTCATTACTTTTCTTTCAAACAAAATGTAAAAATTACAGAAATAAAGACACAAAACATTCCAATTGATGAAGGCATTTAAATTTTTTATTAACTGTGTACAGTGGAACAATGGGTCTCAGATAAATATTGTTGACTTTAAATTGTTTTCTTTGCTCCACTGGTTGCCCTTTTTTCAGGGCAACAAGCTACTTTATCTTGCTGCTGTGTTGTTACCCATTGAGGTATTTAGGCACACAGATATGGACGTTTATCAATGTTTGATTTCAAATTCTTTGTGGGTCTGTTCTAAATAAAATATGTACTGTAAAAAAGTTTATTTACATGCTTTACATTTTACATATTATTTCCTGTGTTCCAGAATAAAAATAGGATGATGCTGAAATTACAAATAAATTAACCTACAATTAGTATTTGTGATGAGAAAACACAAGAATTGTCTGTTTTCCCAAAGACTTTAGAAAAACTGTAAAAAATAAGCATTCCTTTTAATTATGGGTAGCATGTCTTGTGGCTCTTAATTCTGTTACTGTTCATGTTTGTTGTGGGTATTTGAAAGATGAGTTGTTTTGGGCCAGCCTTTTGTTTATGTCCAGTGTTGCCCTTTAAGAGTTATTGGAGAGGAGCGGAGGTTGTGTAGCATACTGCTCGATGATCCACTATGGACATTTATATGTAACGAGTACTCTACTTGTTTCTTGGTCTTGTTAAAGATTGACACAGTAAAGAGCTGTTTGTACCACAGCATTATATGTTAAGGGAAAGTTGAGGACAAAATGGGTTAGGTTTCAAATAGTTATTTTTCTTTCTTTTTTTCTCTTTCTTCCCTCTCTTTCTGAGCTTGTCAGAGTTTTCACTCATCTTTTTCCTGTCTTAATATCACCCCCTATACATTTTAAGCCATTATCTCCTTGTATCCACACTTCCTACTCTCATCTCAGCTGCTATAGTGTGTGTGTGTGTGTGTGTGTGTGAGTATATGTGTGAGTTTGTGTGTGTGTGTGACTGTGTGTTTTTTCCTCTCCTCTGTAAGCTCTTACTGTATATTTTTACTACTTCTATCTGGGAGGCAGTAGGATGGAAGATAGGAGTGGATCTGATTGTTAGGGGAGCAGTGCACCAGAAGTCTTGGGAAGCGGCTGTTCCCACACATAAACACACATGCTCACACATAAACAAACACACTCACACATGAACACACACACTGTGCCACGGGGGGGGGGGGGGGC
>JACXGI010004430.1:0-25192 GCA_016801175.1 Esox masquinongy | reverse complement strand
CTTTCTGGTTCTGTCAAATCTAAGGGATTCTGACGGACGCAGACACACACAGACACATTCCTCAGAGTCTCCTTGTCCATGAATGGGGTCATACTAGATTGTTACCAAAGTTAATTTCTCATCACCGGTCCAGGCATTTTCTTAATCCCATGCTACTACACTTATTGGTTTTGATTCAAAGCCATAGCTGGGATATAGTGCTGTTGTTTATGTTTTTCATTTGTCTGTTCCAGAGCGGTGGGTAAGACATGTCTTCTCATCAGCTACACGACCAATGCCTTTCCTGGAGAATACATCCCTACAGTGTGAGTATAATTTCAACACTGTGTCTGTGTGTACAAGTATCACCATACTGGTGTAGACCAGAAGTCATAACATGGAGGGCAACCCATGGGGAAGGTGAGGACCTGTGTGTCCATTCTCACATAGAAAAAGGTGTATGTTAGGCTTAGCAAGCAAGCAATTTTATTTAGGTATCACAATTCA
Source organism: Esox masquinongy (assembly GCA_016801175.1). Lineage (NCBI taxonomy): Eukaryota > Metazoa > Chordata > Actinopteri > Esociformes > Esocidae > Esox > Esox masquinongy. The sequence goes on along the minus strand of JACXGI010004430.1, from coordinate 24,706 downwards.
TACACAGAAGCAATTCATTGTGCTTTACAGTGAAAATAAAAATAAAAAAATGCAATGGAATTAAAACAGTCAGATTGTTACAATTCTCTAGCTCCGCTGTCTCCAGGGGGACTGCATGAACTTCAACACCCCGGTATCTCAATCCTCACATTCCAATGCTAGGATGAACCCGTCAGTCCCCATGTAGGATCATTGCATCAATGTCTTACTTGGCTCTCTCCACGCCATGTCTGTACATGCATTTGATATTCATCTTCAATGAATTACAGTTACCATAACTGTTTACTGTACCACCCCGGTATCTCAATCCTCACGCTCCAACGCTTGGATAAACTCGTCAATCCTTTTGTGAGAAAGGATTGATGTCTAAACAGCGGCACAAGAACTTGCATTATCCGTCATCCGCAGATTGTTACATTTACACAGAGGTTATTCCTCTGATAGCACCAGAACTTGCATTATGATTGATAAAAGATAGTAAAATATAAATTTAATAACAAAATAAATCAAAAAGAGAAATAAAATAACAGCATAATAATAAAACATAGAATAAGAAAATAGAAATAGAAAAACATAGGAAGCTATAAAAGCTGTAAGACTAAACGGTGCAGTTAAGTTTAGTACTCTGCTTGTTTAGGGATAAGGTTAGGGTGATTTTGAGATTTATGGTTAGAATTAGAGTTAATATTACAGGTTTGGTTTAGATTTATGGTTAGGATTGGGTTAAGGCCACTTTTAGGATTATGGTTTAGGGGTAATAGAATTTGGACTCAAAAAAGTGTTAATACAAGCCTGTGTGTTACAGACCTTATGCTGCTAGCTATGTGAGTATCACTCCCCAACCAATCATTGAACCTGAGATATTTGGTCTGCTCGCCCACGTATGTTCTGTCAATTTCCTCTCCCTCCTGTTCTCTCAGGTTTGACAACTACTCAGCCAATGTGATGGTAGATGGGAAACCAGTGAACCTGGGCCTGTGGGACACTGCAGGGCAGGAGGACTATGACCGGCTCAGACCTCTGTCTTATCCTCAGACGGTAACAAACACAGACACACACACAGATATTGAGGCTTTGGGCATATACAGAGCTTGCATACAGTGTTCTTTATTGCTCCTAATTTAAATTTTTCTGTTTCTCCTCTTTTTCTCATCTTCACTCTGTCTCCTCCTCATTGTTGTCTCCACGTTGTTCTATCTTCTACTCATAGTTGTCTCCTCGTCGTTCTGAAACCTCCTCCTTACACTTTCACCTCCTCTTCTCTGTCACCTCCTCTGTTCTCTGGGACCTCTTTTCTCTGTCTCCCCCTCGTCAGTATGTCACCTGTTCACTGTCTCCTTTCCTTTAATTTGTCAAATTACTGTAGCAGTATTGTATGTCTGAAAAAGGTATACGTCCTGCCTTTTCTTCTCAGACGTCTCCCTATGCATACAGACACACACACAACCCACTCCAATGTGTCATACTCTATCACATTCCCAGTCTATGCAAATCCTCCATCTTGTGCTCTCTGTCCCTCTGCCTCAGTCATTCACCACACAGTTTCCTGTTATTCCAATGTGTTTTCATCATTATCTCCGCGGCAACGCTCGGCTAGACATACAGCTTCTCCCTGCGGCCTAAAAGGAAATGGTTGGGGGGGGCGCTATTTTATTGTCACACATGTCACTGCCTGTGGATGGGAACAGTCAGGTGGTCTATAGAAATGACTGTAGCTGTAAGCACATACCACACACACAGGAGATGCATTGTGATTCCCCAGGCCTCAAGGCCCCATAATCTTAATGAATTCTGAGACCACAGACATCCGTCAGTCTGTAAGGGTCTTGCACATATAAACACTGGAGCAATTGTCGCCTATCTCACACGAGTCCTGATTAACGATCATCAAATTCACTCTGGCCATTTTTAGCAGCAATTGCTTTGTAATAGGTAGTATGTGTGTGCACAAGAAATTCAAAATCCCCCTTCCTTGTCGACTCCCTTGCTGACTTTTGCTAACAGTTTCTTACACTTTCTGATTGGCTCAGACGTCACGAATAGCGGCTAGCGATTGAGCAAGGCCAATTGCTAAAAGCAAAGCACTAGCTGTGGGTGGTCAACAAGACACAGCATGAGCACAGCTTAAGGTGAGTTAGTGACCGCAGGTAAGATCAGCCCCAAGTGATCTCTGCAGTGTGTCCCCTTTAGTTTTGAGGCTTTCACAGGAACTAGGCTTGAGACAAGGCCGGCGTGTATCTCTAATTACACCCTGGAGCCCTCAAACTCTGAACCTCAAGGCCAGTTCCAATCCAAGTTTTCATTGTAACCCTCCAATCAGGGACTTATTTAGACCTGGGACAGCAGGTGGGTGATATTAATGATGAAGTAGATCAGAACCAGCAGGCTCCAGCCCTCATAGTATAGGAGTTAGTAGAATTATATAGTTTGATAAATATAAGTGTAATGTGCAAAAATTTACATTCTCACACACACTTGCGATGACTCAATCATAATGCATTCACAGCTAATTGTGCAGCTTTCTTGTGGGTCAGTGGGACATATTTTAATTGTTGTGTTTCAAAGCCTAGGTTCAGTGCGGTGTTTTAAGGGTGTCTGAGTGTAGTGTGTTTAAATTAGAGTGACTGAGTGTAGTGTGTTTAAATAGGAGTGTCTGAGTGTAGTCTGTTTAAAAAAGAGTGTCTGTGTGTAGTGTGTTTAAATTAGTGTCTGAGTGTAGTGTGTTTAAATTAGAGTGTCTGAGTATAGTGTGTTTAAATACGAGTGTCAGAGGGCAGTGTGTTTGAATAAGAGTGAGTGTCACAGAGTGCTGTGTGTAAGTAATTTCTTAGCATGGTGTGTTTTCTTTGTGTTCTTCCTTTCAGGATGTGTTCCTGATATGTTTCTCATTGGTGAGCCCGGCGTCCTTTGAGAACGTCAGAGCTAAGGTGAGTGTCTCCCAGCATGTACTGAACTACAATACTTATTGCCGAGGTGGAGTTAAGGCCAAATAATATGGCATATACAAATGACACACCACTTTGAAAACAAATTCCCATTGCATCTCTCTGTTGACCACACGCCTTTGGCCTTTATAACCTTGAGCCCTCTGTGACCTTTAACAGTGGTACCCAGAGGTACGCCACCACTGCCCCAACACCCCCATCATCCTGGTGGGCACCAAGCTGGACCTGAGGGATGACAAGGACACCGTGGAGCGACTGAGGGACAAGAAGTTGTCTCCCATCACCTACCCCCAGGGTCTAGCCATGGCACGGGAGATCGGTGGGTGTCTGAGGAGGGAGAGAACCAGGGCACTTACTAATAACAAGTTGTGTTTTTTGTTCCACCTACCTACAGTTTCCTCCGCAAGTATTGGGACAGTAAAGAAATGTTCATTCTTTTGACTCCCAAAGTTGGATTTTAAAATAAAAGGTATATACAATTGTGCTCATAAGTTTGCACACCCTGGCAGAAATTGTGAAATATATGACTGATGATGCAAAAAAAAAAACTGTCTTTATTTAAGGATAGTGATCATATGAAACCATTTATCATCACATAGTTGTTTGGCTCCTTTTTAAATCATAATGATAACAGAAATCACCCAAATGGCCCTGATCAAAAGTTTACATACCCTTGAATGTTTGGCCTTGTTACAGACACACAAGGTGACACACACAGGCTAAAATGGCAATTAAAGGTTAATTTCCCACACCTGTGGCTTTTTAAATTGCAATCAGTGTCTGTGTATAAATAGTCAATGAGTTTGTTAGCTCTCATGTGGATGCACTGAGCAGGCTAGATACTGACCCATGGGGAGCAGAAAAGAACTGTCAAAAGACATGCGTAACAAGGTAATGGAACTTCATAAAGATGGAAAATGATATAAAAAGATATCCAAAAGCCTTGCAAATGCCAATCAGTACTGTCACTTATTAAGAGGTGGAAAAATCTCTTGATAAGAAGCCAAGGTCAGGTAGACCAAGAAAGATTTCAGCTACAACTGCCAGAAGAATTATTTCAGCTAAAACTGCCAGAAATGTCAGGATACAAAGAAAAACCCACAGGTAACCTCAGGAGAAATACAGGCTGCTCTGGAAAAATACGTTGTGGTTGTTTTGAGGAGCACAAGACGACGATACTTGAACAAAAATGAGCTGCATGGTCGAGTTGCCAGAAAAAAGATGACCAAAGACTTTACATGACCTGGAGCCATTTTGCCAAGACGAATGGGCAGCTATACCACCTGCAAGAATTCGGGGCCTCATTCGCAACTATTACAAAAGACTCCACGCTATCATTGATGCTAAAGGGGGCAATACACAGTATTAAGAACTAAGGGTATGCAGACTATTGAACAGGGTTCAGTTCATTTGTCTTATTTGCCATGTTTTGTTTTATGATTGTGCCATTCTGTTATGACCTACAGTTGAATATGAATCCCATAAGACAAAAGACATGTTTTGCATGCTTACTCGTGTTTTCTTTACGAATGGTACATATATTACCAATTCTCAAAGGTTATGCAAACTTTTGAGTGTTTAAATCATAGATCATCAACTTTTGTTTTGAGGTCATTTGTGTTCCTGTCGTCTTCACCATTTAGAAATGAAAACACATTGATTCTGTTCACCTGTGCTGTCTTTTCTCACCCCCTCCAGGTGTCCCCTCGTTATTCCTGCCTACCTGTCTTCTGTTCCAGTTGCCAGTTCGTCTTGTGTTTCTTCCAAGTCATTCCCGCATTTCTTGTTGTTCTCAGTGTTCCCAGTGCCTGTTCCAGAGTTCCTGTGTGCTGAACCCCTGCCTGTTTAACGACCTGATTCCCTGCTCACCGTCAGTCTGTACCTTCGCCTTTTAGTCCTGTGTACCGAACCCTTGCCTGCCCACTTCCTCATCTTTGCCTGTCGTTTCAATTTAATTAAACACCTGAATGGTAGTTCCTGCCACCTGTGTTGTGCATTTGGGTCCACACCAGGCTCTGATAATTGGGGCCAATGAATGACCAAGGTCACAGCCTCACAATTAGCTGTGTCATTGAGACCAGGGTTCAGCTTCGGCTCACTGATTAGCCCAGTGGTAATTGCTCAGCACTGTCAGAGTTTGTGGGGTTAGTAATTGAATTGGGTTGCCTTGCCATATCACGCTTTACTGACTCGTTGTAGAAGGCCGGAAAGTAAGTTATTTCCGTCGCGTATCGATTCCAGTCTAGATTGCCTGGTTGAGCAAGCAGCACAATACTTTAAAAGAATGGCATTGTATGTGCTTCAGGAGACAAATATCTCTACAGAGTCCTCTAGTAGTTGCAGTGATAAAGCAGGGCCTTAATACTAAATTGGATGTAATATATTTGGGGAGAAAAATGTGGTAAAAGTTAAATACAGCAAAGAAATGACAATACTTTATATATAGTCCACATATTTTGGAGCATCAAAAATATGCTTAATTGCTTAACTAAATTGATTTTGAATCCAAACATTTGCAGTATCGAGACAAACAGTGAAAAATGCTTTACTGTCCAAATACTTACGGAGGGCACTGAACCTTAAGATGAATGCTCTAACTTAGTCTCTGTGTATGCGTGTGTCAGTATGAGAGTGACAATTTGTCTCATCCGGCCTCTTCGATTTCTAGGATTTACCTGTGTCTGTTCTTTTTTTATATTTATATTTTTTTAATTGTCCAGATCAGTCATTAATGTCAACCAAGTCAAAAGGTGAATACTGACATTAATAGCATCATTTCTGCACCGCCTCGTTTTTCCCCCTTTTTTCTAATGCATACTGTCACACTTATTCACACACACAAAAAAAAGATAAATACAGACAGACAAACACAATACTATATAAACTGTGTGTCATCCCTTGCTTTTATACCTGTGAGGGCCCAATGAGGGCCCAAGCACCAGGAAAACCACAAAAAACACAATCGACATGTGGGTTGGTGCACCCGTCTGGAGAGAGAATGTAAAAATGTGTGCAGTTGGAAATCCAGTGCATTTGTTTGAGTGACACTTGACAACCTCCCCAGACATGGAAAACACCACAAGTTTCTGGTCATGTTTGTGGTTCCTGTGTTTGTTCTTGCCCCAGTTTTAATTTCAAAGCTGTACCTTTCCTACAGGTGCGGTGAAATACCTGGAGTGCTCTGCCTTAACCCAGAGGGGACTGAAGACCGTTTTCGATGAGGCCATCCGTGCCGTCCTGTGCCCAGCACCAGCCAGGAAGAAGTGTAAGAGGTGCATCATCTTCTGAGAGAGGCGCGGATGTCTGCGAGAAAAAACAACATAATGTATTGTTTTATAGAAAGTGTTTACAGTTGTCAAGGTCTCTGCTGGCATTCTATTCCTATTGGCCACTGGCCAAAAGTCGTGCAATGCATAAGGGAACAGCATGTCATTTGTTAAGTGGTCAAATGTGACGCTCATCAGATAAACGTTGTTGACACACAAGTGGGTCAAAGATTAAATATCGAGTTGGTTTCCAAATGCCACCCTATTCCTTAAATAGTGTTTAGAGCTGATAGGGTTCTGGTCAAAAGAAGTGCACTATGCAGGGAATAGCGTGTCATTTTAGACAGTACCAAAGGTGAAATTTAATTGAACTCTACAACTTTGAAAAAGACTCTGTGTGCCTTATGACTTAACTCAGTTGGGTGAATTAGAAGGATGAGGATCTCAGAGAGACGAAGTAGGTCTAGATGGATGTGTACTATAGGGTTAATCACAGCGGGTTGAAGATATTGGACAGTCCGGATCCACTGAACTTCTTACCTTAATAGGGCTTAACACAGAGTACACTTACACACTCTCCCCATCTGTAAAGCATACTGTTAATTTTTCAGGGCCGATGTTGATTGGTCATTTACGCCACAGCAGTCAGGGTGGTCACGGCCGTCACTTTCACCAACTGTTCCCTTTTTTCTTTATCCTGTCTTTCTATATTCTGTCCTTCTATATTAGCTCTTAGGAAACTGTGGGAGCATGGCTACCTACAGTGTTGTGAATAGCTTCTGTTGTCACTTTCTTAAGGGCCTTGGCTGTGATCCTGCATGATATCATTAATTTTAACTAAATGATCTGGGTCCCAATTATCACTCCATTCCCTATACAGTGCACCCCTATTGACTGGGGTTCAAAAAGATCCAGTGCACCACATAAGGAATAGGGTGCTTTTTGCAAAGATCTTCTGCACGTCCTCTGCGATGTGGAATCCCATACTGAAATATGTGAAAAATCTAAATTAGATTTAAAATCTGGAAAAGTTTGGAAATTAGCAAATTTAAAAAAATGTTTTTTAAAATATTTCCAAATGTACTGTAAATATTTGGATACATTTAAAAAGTATTTTAAAAACATTTTTGTATTTCACATGTATCCTAAAATGCAAACATATTTTCAACTAAATGTATTGATGGGATTCTGCATTATGGAGTATGATTTCAAAACAGTTTACACAGTTTATAATTGCTTTGTGCTTAAAATCCTGCATTACCTAACTGTTACTCAAGCCAACTTTTTCTACTGATCAGGTCAGATGGTCTTTAAAAGCTCTTATCCATTATAAGTGTTTAGGTTTTTCTATATATTTCTCAGTGCAGACCATGATTGTAGTTAACAAAATGACTTCCATCTTTGAGAATGTACTTATTCTAATAGTTGACTCCCAATGGAACTCATTAGGAGAGTACCATTTAATCCAAAAGAAAGCATTATTTGATTCCTTTGGAAATCCAACCAATTTCATGTATTTTATAAAATATAATATACAACATTAATAGAATACAGAAACATGTCAAAACAGTGTTTTCTTTATCGTTACATTATTCCCTGTATCCTTTTTAACTCTATAACCACAAACAGGTCAATTTTGAGTGCAAAAAGTGATAAAAAAGTGATAATACTGATAATACTTTGGGATGTTGTTAAGCAACTAGTTACCAAATAAATGATGGTGGTATGAAAACATTATTTGTATTGTAAACTGAGAACGTGAACTTAATAGTAAAGTAAAGCAGTTGTGATAAAAGCAGTTGCTCTTGCACAAGGGTAGATGTATGTAGCCTGACAATAATTAAAAATGGTGCCATTCCATAGTTGTATTCTAATACCAAGATGTGAGTTTCAGTTTTCAAAGTTGAGTAAAAAGTCTAAATGAACCGGCCCCCATATTGTTTATACTGGTGACTTTTAGCTTGCTTTTAAGGGTAGAATTTGGATGCTGCTTTTGGGTAAAAAAAAAAAAGAAATTAACTGTTAGTGAAAACCTACAACATGATCTAAGAATAACCCCATAGGAAAGTGTAAATATTTCAAACCTTTTTAGAATTATTTATTTTTTATTTCAAACATATGCTGGTGTTGTAAAAGAAAGCATTAATGAAATGATGTGTAGAATTAAAAAAAACATGTCTTTGCATTTCATTGAATCAAATTGACATTCCTTAATTTAAAAATAATTGATATTATACTTCCAGTGGGGTGTGACCAATTCACATTTAATGTTATAATTGAACTGGAATAAAAGAGCAATTCACAAAATTCAGAATTGATTCTAATCTCGCATGCTATTGAGTGTGTGAATTTGTGTGTATGTGTGCATGTGTGTGTGAGAGATTTTTTTTAATTAACCAGCATTATGCTTCTGTGTTATTGCATCTGCAATGATAATCTACTCAACTTTAATGAAAGATAAACAAAGAACAAGAATTGTCTATAACATGATTTAAAAAAAATATTAATAAAGATATTTGAATGTATCAATCGCTGTAGCTTCAATTTTCTTTGAGCTTGTGTTGATGATTAAGATGATGTAGGCTTCATTTGGATTTGGTTCTGGTTTTCACAGTAGTAGTGCATCATAGCATACTGTATATTTGTATATAGTAAATATGTAGTTTATATTTACAATTCAGTGTTAAGTAAGCGTTTATGCCTTAGTTAACTTATTTACGTAGTTAACTTCTGTCTGCTTGTAAAAGTATGAGCATTTTTAATAAACCTCCAAAATGTGTGGCACCCTTGATAATGATGAGCAAAATCTCTGTATAAAATGAACAGAGGTAATGAGCTATTTTTTCCTAACCATAATATCACTAGTAATTGGCTATATTATTTTCTGCCAAAAAATATAGGGAAATCTTTGTACTACTACAATTGCTCAGAAAAACAACAAGTATAATCTGAAATGAATTAAATAAAACAAAATGAAATCAGCATTAACATTCTCATTTTTTGAATATTTGTTTTTGTCATCTGTATGCTTCATTTCAGAGAGACAGAGAGATAGTTTGTGAAATGTAATTTTCTTAAAAAGGTTCGTAAAATGTTTTTTTCGGAAGGTGGCTAGGTTGAATCCTAGATCCGGCAAGGTGAAAACTGTGTTGTTTGATTCCTGAGCAAGGTAGTTAACTGAAATGAGTAATTGCTCCCAGGTTAATGTTATAAATGAAAATGTATTTTCATTCAACTTACATGGTTAAATCAATATAAACACAATATATTTTGTATTGGCATTGTTGTTCTATTTGTCTATTGAAAATATTTTAAACAAGAATATCATTTAGATATAAACAAATACGACACATTATTAATCCACAGACAAATATTTGTTATATATATATATATATATTTTGTTTATAAATTACATACATTTTCAAATTGGCAGTTTTTGAACATGACACAGTCGACTTTTATGTTGAAATAACACACTATTTCATGACCTGGAAATGACGGTGCACCCTGTTTTTAAATTATTTTCGTGCATGGCTTGTAAGAAAGATATTTAATGGTAAGTCTTGTTTTGAAAGGGAATCCATAGTCTTACACGTGTTTCAACCTTAAGTTTGTTTGATAAACAAAATAAAATTACACATTTCAGAGGAACATGTCAGAAAGGGGAAAGAAAGAAGGATACACCATGGAGCAGCTAGAGAGAGCAGTAGAGAATTAATACTGGAAGACCCGATAGAGATGCCCGTGAGTTTGGGATTCCCCATACTACTCTAATATTACAAAAACAACAAATATGGCCATGTCTCTCATCCCAACCTCATAACCCAGATGAAGAGGGCCTCCCGATAACATTCTCTGATTGGCCGACCATTCCTTCAGAATTAAAGTTACTAAACTGTGGTGAAGGTTCTGGCTGAGGCCATAATCAAAGAGAGTGGCCACTATACCATTGTCAATCTGGAGAGGAGATTGAGCAGTAATGGCTGGTCCAGGTTTGAGACTCATCCCCGTTACCAAGCGCTATGTTGTGACAGCAACCAGGGGAAAGCATCCTGCCTTTCATCATTGTCCCCAACAGGCTCCCCGGTATTGCTAACGTTCCAGAGAGTCCACCTAAATACCTATACAGTGTTTCCCCTAAAGGCTACATGGGTGGGGTACTTTTCTGGAAGTGGGGGGTGTTCATCATCATGCATTCGGCTGCATGGTGCTCGTGTCGGATCAACACGAAACCCACATCTTTGTCAAGGTGTTGGAATTCTGCCATGAAAATCAGTTGGAGGTCTATCCGCCAGCCGATACCCTGCATGTGCTGAAGACAATGTTCAGCAGAAATGCTTCATGTCCGGGCCTGAAGCGGTGCAATCTCATCATTGGAAAGAACCACTTTGCTGTTATGCTTTGAGTGGCTAACCCTCGAGCGGTTACTAAGAAAAGTATCACAGCTGGTTTTAAGAAGGCAGGGACTTTTTTCCGCTCAACAGGCAAGTCATTGACCCAACACAGTTCATGAAACATGTGACAACCACCCCCAGCAAAATAGCAAGGACCCAAACCTCAAAGCGGCTGGTAGAGTTGGACTCAAGTTGCACTTAAGTCACCAATAAATTGACTTGTCACTTGACTTGCGATCTGTTCAAAACACTTGAGACTTGACTTGGACTTGTAGGTCATTGGATTTGTGCCTTGGAAGGTAAATATAGAATAGCTAAAACTAAGGAAAAAAACTGCCTGGTCTGGTAGCGCAAGATTTTCAAGTTGAAAGTCACCTAGGTAACGTTAGCGACAGTGCATCTAGCATTTAGCTACCAAGATTTTTTACATTCAATGAGAAGCCAAATGTTAGCTTGCTGTCAAGAATTGGGCCGGTTTCTTATTTGCTAGATGTCAGCTAGTTTAGTTACAATAGCTAATAACTAGCTAACACATAACCATACAGAACACAAAGAGCTGGTAGCTCATGGTTAACCTATGTAAAATAGTCAGACAATTTGGCTAATGGCAGATAAAATAGTAGATAGAATAGGCAGGCCCCAGCCTCAACATGATCATACTTCTATAATAAATTAAATGCTGCAATTCAGTACTAGTGTACTAGATTATCAACTGCAGATTTAAAATAGCCCATGAGATTATAGTCATATCCAAAAAGTGCACATTAATTTGAAAGGACTTCCCTTACAAAAAGTCCCACAGGAATCCTGCAGGACAAGTCCTACAGGATTTTGGGGCCCCTTTCCTGTAGGACAATTCATGCAGGATCCTGTAGGAATCCTGCAGGTTGTTCTTCAGGAAATAAAACCTGCAGGAATCGAGCAGGTTGTCGTTCGGGAAATAGATCCTGCAGGAATCTTGCATAAAAAATATCCTGCAGGAATTGCAACAAATTGTCCTACAGGAAAGTGGCCTCTAAATCCTGTAGGTGATCCAGCAGGATTTGTCCTACAGGATTTTGGGTCCACTTTCCTCTAGGACAATTGTTGGATCCTGTAGGTAGTCCTTCAAGAAATAAATCCTGCAGGAATCATGCAAATAACACTCAAAATATCCAGCAGAATATTTTCACTACACTGTGTGTGTGTGTGTGTTACCTTAGCATGATGGCCTCCTGTGGTAGTCAGTCTCACTGTTGTTCATAGTCTTGGTCTGAACTGGGGAGGAAATGAGAGGGGCAGAGGTAATAGGATATAAACTGTGTGTTTATTTTACCTTTGCTTAATGATCTGTTATGGTAGGAATTATTTCACTTAGAGTAGAGAGATAAGAGGGGCAGATGTAAAAATACGCAAGCTGTTTGTGTATAAGTATGTATGTGTTAGAGGGGCAGTGGTAATAGTCTGGAAGCTGTGTGTGTATAAGTATGAATGTGTTAAAGGAGCAGTTGTAATGGTATGGAAGCTGTGTGTGTATATGTATGTGTTAAAGGGACAGATGTAATAATATGGAAGCTGCATGTGTATATGTATGTGTGTTAGCTTCTCTTCTTGGCATCTTGTGGTAGTCAGCCGCACTGTTGTTCATAGGCTCGGTCTGAATTGGGGAGGAGAGGATATAGATGAGAAATGCAGAATTCATAGGATATAAACTGTGTGTCTGTGTACAGTTGTTAGCTTCTCTTCATGTTCTCTAACTGTAGTCAGTGTTCACACTTGTTTTCAGAAAGTTCTTATTAGGCATTAAAAGCCAGACATTTTACTATATTACTATTAGGCTGTCAACTGCTTGAAATGGGTAAACAAAATGAAGACATTTTACAAAAGTACACTAATTACATTATTTCTGAGATTATTTTAACTTGTCTTTGTTCTATATAATGCTGTGAGCTGATACACAGCAACAGACAATTAGGCCAACATTGATGTCATGGCAGTGACAATTCATATAACAGACAACAGTGTAGCTCTAACACATAAGAGAAAGCCAATCTCTAATAACATTACTAGGTTAAAAGGTGAAAAACACCACTGCTTTGGCTAGAGAACTCACGTCCATCCACTCAACGTCCACAACTTGACCCAAGTGGAACTTGTTTCAAAATTAGTTTTACTTATAATATCTAATTTGGTTGTCCTGCCACTCTATTAACACCCATTTGTCTGAGGGTGAAACATGGAGAAATCATTTTGGGTTGTAAATAACTGAGACCGTTGAGAGTAATTGTGCTCTTTAATGCAAGTAAATGGTTTACGGCATGTTAACTAATGTACTGTTATTTATAGCAAACGTTAGTAACATTAGTAGCTAGCTAGCTACTACAGCAGCCACTAGCACTACTTGGCCAACGTTAGTTTGCTAAGTAGTCTTGATAAGCTAGACAATTACATACACCAGCTAACGTTAAATTAAACAAAATTAATACTTACTGGACTATCTGGACAATGTTTTGATGCAAAATACTTTAGCGTTATAGCTGGAAAAAAAACATAGTTAAGCTAAAGACAGAAAGGTACCTGACATTACTGTACCCTCTTGACATGAGATACCTGTGAGACCATTGGAAATATACACGTTCCCAGTCTCGCTCGGTCTTGTCAAGTCGCCTGACCCATATAACAATCACGCGCAAGCAACACCTGCACGCAAAATGATAAGCAGCCGGTCAGCTTTTGGGAAGAACATCTGTTGGGCTTGCTGTAATGAGAGAATACTGCAGTACTGTAATGAACACCAAGACCCGGGGTGTGTGGTTCCAATTGCAGAAATGCAACTGTCGATTTATTTTTGTACAGGGGAGTAGGCAGGAGCAAAACCAGTAGAGACGGGCAGGTAGGTTCAGTAACAAGGAGATCAATCCACGAAGGCAAAGGCACAGGCAGGAATCAACAGAGAGGAGAAACCAGAAGCAGGCAGGCAGGTCAGGATACCAGGTGATCAGTCCGCGAAGGCAACAGTACAGGTAGGGGTAGACGGTAGGAGAATCCAAGGGGCAGGCAGACAGGTCAGGATGCAGGTTTCTAGATAACAAGATAGGACAGGGAAGGGAAGGGAAAGAGCAACAGGCTGGGAGTAAACAGGCAAATGCAACGAGCTATACAACGGCTTGGCAGGTCCACTACGAACAATACCTCACACTGGAGTGAAGGCAGAGCACAGGCTAAATAGAGAGGTAAACAGGGCACAGGTGTTTAGTATTCCGGTGATTGGGATCTGGATTGCTGGGTGTGTTCATGCGTATCGGGAAGTGAGAGCGTAACGGTGGCAGGTGAGGAGCGTGACGGGGAGGAGCTGGATCCGGAATGACGCGAGAACCTCACAGGACCCCCACCCCACGGCCGGCCCCCGACGGCCGGGACTGCCGCAGCGGACGACCCTGCGGACGGGGTGCAGGACGATCCGGGCGGGCGGCGTGGAACTGCACAGTGAGGTCAGCGTCCAGTATGTCGTGAGCGGGTACCCAGGCTCTCTCCTCCGGGCCATAACCTTCCCAATCCACTAGGTATTGTAGGCGTCCGCCCCGGCGGTGGGAATTCATTATTTCACGCACGGCATACGCCGGCTCCCCATCGATGTCCAACGAAGGCGGAGCAGGATGCTGGGCAACCGGTGGGTGCAGGGGCTGCAATGAACAGGCTTGAGGAGGGACACGTGAAAGGTGGGGGAGATCCTGTACTGGCACGGCAATTGGAGACGGTAGGTAACGGGGTTTATGCGATGCGTGATTTTGAAGGGCCTGATGTACCTGGGGGCAAGCTTACGGCATGGGAGGCGCAGGCGGATGTCCCGGGTTGACAGCCAAACCCGCTGGCCTGGATGGTAGAGGGGAGACAGGCGCCGGCGGCGATCCGCGTGGGTTTTCTGTGCGCTGGATGCCTGCTGGAGATGACGGTGCGACGTTTCCCAAACACGCGCACTGCGTCGGAACCAGTCGTCCACTGCAGGAACCGGACTAGGCTCTGTATCCCATGGGAAGAGAGGGGGTTGATAACCAAAGACACATTGGAAGGTGGTGAGCCGGAGGGAGGAGTGAATGAGAGAGTTCTGTGCATATTCTACCCATGGTAAACACCGGCTCCAGTCATGTGACTGTTTTTGGCACTGCTGTCATAGGTACTTCCCTATGTCTTGATTTAGCCTCTCAGTCTGGCCATTGGTTTCTGGATGGTAGTCGGAGGATAGACTGACTGACACCCCTAGTCGGTCGCAGAAGGCCCGCCATACGTGGGAGATGAACTGGGGTCCTCGGTCGGACACGATGTCCTCTGGTATCCCGAACTGCCGGAACACCTGTTGGAATACAATGTCTGCCAGTTCGGTGGCATTGGGCAGGTTAGGCAGGGGTATCAGACGACACATCTTAGAGAAACGGTCTACTACTGTCAAGATCGTGGTGTACCCGTTGGAGTCCGGTAGGTCTGTTACAAAGTCCATGGCGATGTGGGGCCAGGGGCGGTGAGGCGTAGGCAGAGGCTGTAGCAGCCCCTCGGGTAAGTGACGGGGACTTTTTGATTGGGCGCAAACGGGGCAAGACAGCACGTAATCGAGCACGTCGTCGGACAGAGAAGCCCACCAGTACCGGTTACCAAGAAGCTTCGTGGTGCGGGTGATGCCCGGATGCCCAGACCCCAACGAAGTGTGGCACCACTGCAACAGTTGGGGCCGAACGACCGCCGGAATGTAGATTTTCCCCGGTGGGCAGGTAGGAGGGGCAGGATCAGTTAATAGGGCCTCTTGGATGGTGTCCTGAATGTCCCATCTTATAGGCCCTACATGGCAGGTGGAGGGCAGGATCATCTCTTGCGTCGGAGTGCAGGTCGGTTGCTCGAACACGCGAGAAAGGGAGTCCGCCTTGTCGTTCTTTTTTCCTGGCACATAGGAGACTGAAAAACAAGAACGGTTAAAGAATAGAGACCATCGAGCCTGACGTGAATTCAAACGTTTGGCTGTTTGTAAGTACTCCAGGTTGCGGTGATCCGTAAGGACCAGGAACGGGTGTTGGGCTCCCTCCAACCAGTGTCTCCACTCTTCCAGGGCTAGTTTTATAACGAGGAGCTCACGATTCCCGACGTCGTAATTCCTCTGGGCGGGTGTGAGCCTCTTGGAATAAAAGGCACAGGGGTGCAACTTGGGAGGCGTGCCCACACGCTGCGATAGAATAGCCCCTACTCCTGTTTCTGAGGCATCCACCTCCACTATGAACGGTAGCATGGGTTCGGGCTGGCAGAGTATGGGAGCAGTAGTGAACAGGTCCTTCAATTTGTCGAATGCAGACTCGGCGGATTCGGACCAGCGCAGCGTTCTGGTCTTCTGACCGGTCAGGGCGGACAATGGGGCAGCGATGGTGCTGAAGTTTCTAATAAAACGTTGGTCGTAGTTAGCAAAACCCAAGAAACGCTGCAACTCCTTGACGGTTTTTGGCTGAGGCCACTGACGTACCGTGGACACTTTACTCTCGTCCATCCGGACGCCGCCTGGTGACAGCACCGATCCCAGGAAGGCCACCGTGGAGACGTGGAACACGCTCTTTTCCAGTTTCACGTACAGGTGGTGCTGCTGCAACCGTTGCAAGACCTGTTGGACGTGGCCAATGTGTTCCGTTAGGGTCCTAGAATAGACGAGGATGTCATCTATGTATACTATCACAAACCGGTCTATCATATCCCTAAAGATGTCATTCATAAAAGCCTGGAAGATGGCAGGTGCGTTGGTGAGGCCGAAAGGCATGACACGATACTCATAGTGGCCGCGTTGTGTGATGAAAGCAGTTTTCCACTCATCCCCTTTTCGTATGCGCACTAGATGATAAGCGCTCCGCAGGTCCAGCTTGGTGAATATGGTGGCCTGTCCGACTTGTTCCAATGCAGCAGAGATCAGTGGTAAGGGATAGCGGTTCTGGACAGTTATTGCGTTTAGTCCCCGGTAATCTATACAGGGGCGTAAGCTGCTGTCCTTCTTACCAACAAAGAAAAAACTGGAAGCAGCGGGGGACATCGACGGGCGAATGGCTCCTTGATGCAGAGACTCATCTATGTACGTGTTCATGGCCTCGGTTTCAGGGATGGACAATGGATACACGCGACCTCTGGGAAGCGGAGCTCCTTTAATCAGGTCTATGGCGCAGTCCCACGGGCGGTGTGGTGCAACTCAGAAGCGTTCTCTTCACTGAAGACCTGTTTATACTGGAGGTAAACGGACAGGAGCTCCTGAGTGGGTGCTGACGCGGAACTTTCCACCGAGGTGGCCCTGCAGGGCACACTCAAACATCGAGACAGACAGGTCGCGCTCCAGGCCGTCAGTTCCCCCTTACTCCAGGAAATGTCTGGGTCGTGTAGGCAGAGCCAGGGGTGTCCCAGCACCACCGGCTCATGGGAAGAGGATACCACTAGTAATTGAATAAGTTCAGAGTGCAAAGCGCCCACCTGCATGTTCAGCTGTTCGGTCTGATGGTGGACGTAGCCGGACCCGAGAGATCCCCCGTCCAGGGACTTAACACGTAACGGCGGGTCTATGGGGTACAGTTCAATCCCTAATTGTTCTGCCACATCCAGGTCCATGAAACTACCTGCGGCTCCCGAGTCAACCAGACCCTCCAGGCAGACCGGACTCCCCCTAATAGAGAAACTCACTGGTAGATGCAACTGCTTATGGGTTACGTTTAGGAAGTGAGAACGTCCTACCTGGTGGTATGCGGAGGTCCCGGTCTCTCCAGGGCGAGGAGGTCTGATAGGGCACTGGTAGGCCATGTGTCCCCTTTCGCCGCAGTACAGACAAAGGCCTTCCATACGGCGACGATGGTGCTCAGCGGCGGACAAACGGGAACGGCCTAATTGCATAGGTTCTGACTCTGCTGGTGAAGCTGGGGGTGTCGAAACCGAGGACGCGGAAGGAACCGTTCAAGGTTGTGGGGCGGTTGTCCTCCTTCGGTCCAAAAGCAGGTTGTCTATGGCGATAGACACGTGGATGTACTCATTGAGGGAGGCTAGATCCCCCCTACAGGCCAGCTCGGCCTGTAGCTCCCGATTCAGCCCCCTCCGGTATATCGTAAGAAGCGCAGCCTCGCTCCACCTACTTCCTGCAGCCAAGGTGTGAAATTCCAGGGCGTACGCAGCAGCGGTGCGCGTCCCCTGCCTAATCTCGACCAGCTGATCCCCAACGTGGCATCCCGAGACAGGGTGGTCGAATACCTCCCTGAACAGTGCCAGGAACTGAGCCTCCGAGCCCAGTTCGGGGCTGTTGGCGGACCACAAGGCTGTGGCCCAGTCCAGGGCTTTGTCCGTCAGCAGGGAGATGACGAAGTCCACCTTGTTCTTGTCACAGGTGAACTGGCTTGGGTGATGAGCGACATGCAGCGAGCACTGCATAAGGAACCCCTTGCACTTTCCTGGAGACCTGTCGTACTTGTTCGGCAGGGACACGAAAGGAGCAGAGGCGGAGGCAGTAACCACACTGGACGGAGGAGGCGTGGGCACGGATTGCCGAAGCAGCTGCATCATCTCCTCAATCCTCTCCTCTTGTTGTGACAGTCACGCATGTAGTTCCGCTGGATCCATCGGTGAAAAGGTGAGGTATTATGTAATGAACATCGAGACCCGGGGTGTGTGGTACCGATTGCAGAAATGCAAATGTCGATTTATTTTTGTACAGGGGAGTAGGCAGGAGCAAAAACAGTAGAGACGGGCAGGTAGGTTCAGTAACCAGGAGATCAATCCACGAAGGCAAAGGCACAGGCAGGAGTCAACAGAGAGGAGAAACCAGAAGCAGGCAGGCAGGTTAGGATACCGGGTGATCAGTCCGCGAAGGCAACAGTACAGGCAGGGGTAGACGGTAGGAGAATCCAGGGGCAGGCAGGCAGGTAAGGATACCGGGTGATCAGTCCACGATGGCAACAGTACAGGCAGGGTTAGGCGGTAGGAGAATCCAGGGGCAGGCAGGAAGGTCGGAATACCGGGTGATCAGTCCGCGATGGCAACAGTACAGGCAGGGTTAGGCGGTAGGAGAAGGGGGCAGGCAGACAGGTCAGGATGCCCAAGGGGCAGGCAGACAGGTCAGGATGCAGGTTTCTAGATAACAAGATAGGACAGGGACGGGAAGGGAAAGGAAAGAGCAACAGGCTGGGAGTAAACAGGCAAATGCACCGAGCTATACAACGGCTTGGCAGGTCCACTACGAACAATACCTCACACTAGAGTGGAGGCAGAGCACAGGCTAAATAGAGAGGTAAACAGGGCACAGGTGTTTAGTATTCTGGTGATCGGGATCTGGATTGCTGGGTGCGTTCATGCATATCGGGAAGTGAGAGCGTAACAGTGGCAGGTGAGGAGCGTGACGGGGAGGAGCTGGATCCGGAACGACGCGAGAACCTCACAAGTACATGTTTGCAAGGTCATAATAAGGCACATACTGTAAGACCTGAAAAGATGAGGCAGTATAATTCTCCTAGAGCCTGATTTTTTTAATTGTATTTCACCAACACAAAATAACATGACAAAACAGTCAGGGTATTGTGTTTATAGTTAAAATGGGGGTAACATTACAGTTTTGGATTTTTTTCATATTTTTGTCTTGGTGAATTTATTTCTGTAATAGCAGCTGTATTGAAGCCATTTCTAAACATTACTTGTGCTAGTTTAAAATTCTGAGTGAGTCAATAAAAAATACTAGACCAGATATTATGGTTCATACTAAGGGTCATTGAAGTCGCCCTGCATAATATTACATAGTTAATATTACACAATTTTATAATAAAGCATGAGCAGATGACAGGAATTTGCATATTTACATATCCTGCAGGATTATCAAAATCCTTATGGTTTTAGTCCTGCAGGAATTGCCATATCCTGCTGGTATATTAAAATTGTATAAGTTGCAATTTGAAATCCTGCAGGATTTGGTTCTGCAGGAAAACCATATCCTGCAGGAATTTGAAATCCTGCAGGATTTGGTTCTGCAGGAAAACCATATCCTGCAGGAATATAAAATCCTGCAGGAATCGCCATATCCTGCAGGATTTAGTCCTGCAGGAATCACCATATCCTGCAGGAATAAAAATTCCTGCAGGTTTTGGTCCTGCAGGATTCCTGCATGAATTGCCATGGTTGTGCAGGATTCTCAAAATTTCTGCAGGATATGTCATACACAAGCAGTAGCATCAGGGAGATTTCCTGCAGGATTTTGGCAATCCTTCAGGATTCCTGCAGGACACCTGCATAATTCCTTCACAACATATTAAATTCCTGCAGGATTCCAGTGGGACTTTTTTGTAAGGGTTGTTTTGGCTTAATAGACAATAACTATAGTGTATAGTGCTTGAGACTTGACTTGGACTTGTGCTTAAAATACTTGAGACTTGATTCAGACTTGCATGAAGTAACTTAAAGACATGTCTGGCAGCTGGGCCCCCCACAACACCTTCATCAAGCAAGCCTAACTCTTGTCACTGGGTCACCCATGTCAAACAAGTGGACAGTTTGTTCCACCACTGCCTGCTGGGAATGCGTCATCAAAAGTGACGAGTATGGCACCTTCCTCAGCAGGAGTTTAAAGGGAAAGAGAAGGGGGAGAATGTGAGGAGGATGAGGAAGCTTCAGAGGAAAAGAGAGGATGATAAAAACAAATTGGCTGGCTGATGCGGCAGCACTTGGCCAAGAGGTGTCAGAGCTCTGCGCTCTGTTGTCAGAAGATAATGTCTGTCCACAGCCTAAATTGCCATGAGCCATGTATTTTCCTTCATTTGAGAATTTGCTCTAAATTAGAGATGATGCCCTGGACTAAAACTACTGTTTATGTTTCTTTATGAAAGTGCTGATGTTTTTTTTATTCAACTCATAGTATTTTTTTATTCTTTGAATCAGCGTCAAGTTTGTTTTGTTGCATATAAAAATCTAGTGAACTTTCATTAAGGAAAAACTGTTAACCAAAACAATGAAAATCAAACGTTTTACTGAAAAAAAATGGTAACTAGCCTATATATACTAGTCCAAGGTGATATGATATATAACTGTATGTGACAAAGCTGGGCTACAGGTGTTTAAATGTTTCATAAAAGTGACAGTTGAGTTAGTTCCGTCACTAACCAATGATGTTATTTGCAATATTTTTATCAATGACTGGCCTCATTTGCTTTCATGCCCCGGATGTGATTGTTTAGCGTGTCCGCAGAGAAGGAGATGCCTCTTCCCGTGCAGGTCTTTAATTTTCAGGTAAACTTGTATTATTAAGACAAGTTTTGTATTGTTTATTTATTCTGTGGCAGAATTGAAAGACTGTACTATGGTTACCCTTGTTTAATTGAACTGGTCAATGTGGTTCCCAAATAGTGATTTCTAGTAGCGTTAGCTAACATGCTAGCTGACGTTGGATTACCTAATGTAGCCAAGTGTCTAGCTATCAAGTTAGCCTGACTTGTATAGGTTTTGCGTTTATGGCGGGTTCAGCCAAGGCGAAGGTTGTGTCTTACTAGAAATAATACTTTTAGTTTAAATATATTCAGTTTGGTGGGTAATGCTACGTTTATATTTTAAATTAGATTTTGGCCATATGTAACTGGTCCATTGAAAATGTAAACAGACAAATGATTGTTAAAAGTTGCTAGCCGGCTAACGTTATTCAGCTCACTAACTTTCTGGAACCTGACTTGAAGTTAGCAAATCCATGTAACTAGCTAGCTGACATGGATATCATGTTTGAACGTTAATCGCGCCCAAACAATAGATTTTGCAGTTCGTTAATTAGTTACACAACATTTTAATATAAACATCTAGTAAAAGTTGACTGTGGGTATCAGTTGTCCAACTAATACAAATCATCAATGCTGAGTGGAAGAAGTAACCGTCACCCGGAAAATGTAAACCTTGTCGTTACTGTATATACAGTACACTGTAAACACACACATGATAGCTTTGCTTTTGGTTCATGAAGACGTCCACCGGTATTGATGTTTACATTACCTCTTAAATTATACATATTGTGTGTTCAGACAGGTCTAGCTTACGTGATATATCATGCTATGAGTTGTCATTTACAATTGTAAATGGTTTTCACTCATCATTATCGAGCGTGTACATTTCGTACTCATTGTTTAAGAAAATGAACGCTGGGGGTGAGGGGTTGAAAGAGCCATTTGGATGCTGGGATGATGAGGGTTTGAGGGCCCAATTAGATATTTAACCAAGACAGAGTATGTTTAACGCCCTTGCTCCTATGCAGGGCAATGTCCCATTTACTGCCCCGGAAAATCCTTCCACCAGAGGGTAGAGAGACACATTCTGGTCTTGCAACATCACTTCTAGCAGCATCCGGTCTCCCATCCATGGGCTTACCCAGCTTAGCATCCGAGGCAAGCCAGCACTGGGATTCAGGTTGACCAGAGATCGCTCTTAGGCTCTCTCTACACCATCCTTTCCTCCCCCCAGGACAGATCAGTGTCAGGGTGGGGGGGTTCTGCAGGGCCAGAACAAGATCAGGACAGGGAGACGGAGCTGCCATGTACCTCCAGTGGCGGCAGCAGCAGACCCCGCCTGTCCGTCCCTTTCACAGCAGGGGACTACGTCCTCAACTCCAGCCTCTCAGCCTGCTCCCTGCTCCCGGAGGTAGGACAGCCAGCCAGTGCAGCCACACAGACCGGGGCCGTATCCACAAAGGGTTTCCGAATAGGGGTGCTGATCTCAGATCGGTCCACGTGATACCGTTTATTGTCGATGATCGAAAGTCTAAACCGATCCTAGCCCAGTACTGCTCGGATGCTTTGTGGATACAGTTACAGACAGTCAAACTCTGCAGAACAACGGCTCGGTCTGGACCCGGCTTTCCCTGATTCCTAGCATCCTTTTTTATCTTGGCCGCCCCTCTCAGCTTGATCGATTGGTTGGAGGAGAAAGTTCCCTTCCCTGAAATCCTCTTCCCCAGTGAGCATTGTGGAGGTGAGAGAGGATGCAAGAATCTAGGAAAGATTAGTTAAGATTAAGCCACATGTAAATAATTATACAGGCCCCCTTAGCTTGAGGCACAGCTGTCTTCTAGCCTGTTACGTTTATCCAGTGTATGATTTTAACCGGATTCAGTTGACTTCAGTGTGTTGCGGAGTGGTTTGTATTACAGATATTTCCCTGACAGTGTCTTTGTGTGTTCTTGGACAGACAGGTATGTTTGTTCCCATTTTGTGGGTGTGGGTTTAAGCACTGAGTGACGTATTTAAAGGACAGTGTTCATGCTGACAGCGTTCCCCAACCCACTATCCGACTTCTCTGCTCTTTAACTGGTCATTCAGTACAGCTGTTTTATTGTTTTTAACATATTCAACACAGCCACAGGGTTTATTCATTGCATCAAAGAAAATGGTTGGTTGTAAACCATTAGGAAGCATAGCGAAACAAGGCACCCACCTGAATGTGCCCAGTATACTTTTCTTCTGGGCAAAACGTTTTACAATGAAAACCATTTGTTTTTGATTGAATGAATCCCCCCCTGATTTAGCATTTAGTACAAACACGTTTGTCCTCAAGGGGAATCCATCTGATGTGTTTTAATTTCAATATCCAGCCAAACGTTTCTACATCGGGTTGTATTTTAAATCAGGTTTTCCATTCATATTGCCTTTACAAATACACAACTTTGTTACTAATGGAAATTACCCACTGACAATGTTAAGCAACAACATTATGTAAGTGGAAAACTTTTTTTACATACCTGGATTTCGACCTATTGAACAGGATTATATGCACTAAAATACAGTATGACAGTAATGGGCCAATCATTGACTTGAATAAGTCTTCTATTCATTCTATTCATGTGTGTGCCAGCCAGTCTAATCCAAGTAGGTGACTTTCCCAGAGGATGACGACCATGCTAACGCGTTTCTCTTGCAACCGTCTCCGGTGTCATTGAGCCTGTGTTCCTCTTCCCTCTCTCTCCCCCAGGGGGCAGTGGAACCCATGCAAATCGATGCTGACCCCCAGGAAGACCAACAGAATGCCCCGGACCCCAGCTACGTTGTGGAAAACCCCACGCTGGTATGTTTAAACAGTAAGGACCCCGCCTGCGGGCTATATGGCCATTGTACCGTAGCTAAGGGGCTGTTCCTGGCCGCGATCGGTTTCTTGTCGTCATCTCCTCTTTTCTGTTTTTCAACCTCACTTTGTCTCCTAAGGAGGAGAAGGTCAGCGGGGCGGCACCTCTGGCTTTCTCATCCGGCGGGTTTCGAGGGGAGGAGGCACGAGGGGAATATGATCTTGATTTCTACCCCACCCCCCCCCTTTCCCTCCAGGACCTGGAGCAATACGCGTCCAGCTACAGCGGCCTGATGCGCATCGAAAGGCTGCAGTTCATAGCTGAGCACTGTCCCCAGCTCCGCGCCGAGGCCCTGAAGATGGCCCTGTCCTTCGTCCAGAGGACCTTCAATGTCGACGTGTACGAGGAGATCCACCGCAGACTCGCCGACGCCACCCGGTAAGGGAGAGGAGCGCGGGTGTTTCGAGCACCCCCACACCCGCGGCCTCTGTCTACTGCGACAGATAAGCAGCCAGTACAACAATACACTCTAAGGTCTTCTCTGTGGGGTTCCCCCCAGCGAGGCGCAAGGTGTCCCCGACGCGGGGCCAGAGGTGCCGGCGGAGCCCCCCAGCCTGGACACGGCCTGGGCCGAGGCCACCAGGAAAAAGGCCCTGCTCAAACTGGAGAAGCTAGACACGGACCTCAAAAACTACAAGGGAAACTCCATCAAAGAAAGCATCAGGTACGGCGTTACAGCGGGAGGGGATGGTCGGTTAAAGGGGACGGGACAGACTGCCTGTACTCACTCTGTCTGTCGGTGTCCAGGAGGGGTCACGACGATTTGGGGGACCACTATTTAGACTGTGGAGATCTCAGCAACGCCCTCAAGTGTTATAGCCGAGCGCGCGACTACTGCACCAGCGCCAAGCATGTCATCAACATGTGTCTTAACGTCATCAAGGTACTGTAACCTCGCCGACGCGCCCCTCCCTAAACGGTGGCCGCCTCTTTGTGATGCGATCAAGTTGCGTCGTGTTTCTGTGGAGGAAAATTGTTGGGCTTGACGCCCTT
>JACXGI010004429.1:20536-47785 GCA_016801175.1 Esox masquinongy | reverse complement strand
AGGTGTGTGGTTTGTACATAATTTATGTAATTTGTTCATCATGTTTTCTTTCGTATCTTTTATTTCAGTGATGGTTGGCATTGAATCTGTAAGGATCTCCTTACTTAGGAGTAACGCTGACAGTTACATTAACCCAAACGGTGGACCAGACAGTCACCCCAACACCAACAGTAGCACTGAAATTAACAGTGATAGTGAACAATTGTCTGAAGATCACCATGCAATGGAAGACTGAAGAATGAATTGGATGAGCGCTCAGTTGTGCACAGTCCAGTTGACAATTTTGGGAATAAATGACATGTGTTTTTCAGACTGTGATATTTTTGATGAGAAACACTTTCGGTTCAATGTTTGTCTGACACCGGAGGAGGATAACGCGAGTCAGGAGTTTCACTAACTGGATCCATTCAGTAACAGCCAAAACATACTGAATTAGATGGATTAGTGACACTGACACAGCTTTCTGTTAAAAATATTTTTGTTTTACATTGTAAACATTGTTTTGTTGAGAGAATTGTATGCATTCTAGCTGTATTTAGATATATTTACACTTTCCGTAATCTTGACTACAGCGGACATGAAGATTTATGTTATTAATATCTAGCTATTTTCATCACATGTATAGAAGCCATGGTTACAATTGACAGTATTCGGTATGCCAGTATTGTCAAATAAAGGTTGGAAAACGAATAACTTTAAGTACTTGTAGTCCTGTGTTTGGTGCTAGTGTGAGAATAGCTTGTATTATTCCACATTTGTGGAGCTAAGAGTTTATAGATTATTTTGTCTAATTTAAGGAATTTAAAATGAATTACATTTTCTTGATCAGACTGAAACAGTCATACTCTATATAATATACTGTATCTTCATATACAAACAAATATGTGTAATATGGGTCTCTATTTTAGAGTTGTTGGCGTAGAAAACAACACTAAAAACACAGGTGTTGTGGTTGTTACTTCATATCGCTGCATATGACCCCTCCTGGCAAATATTACGTCGCGTTTGGAAAAGCGGTTTGATGAGAGCGTTTTGTGATTATTCTCGCAGTGCAGCGTGGGATAGCGGAGGCGACGGTGCAACCGACCAGGAGAAATGGTGAGGAAGAGATAAATAATCTATTTTTAAAACTAGCAGTACCTTGACATCTGTGTGCTTAACTGCCACTTTCTTTAACTAAATATGGACTTAGAGAAACCGTTGGAATTCACTCCATTAAAACCTATAGTTGGTTAACGATAGATATGGATCCCTTTGTTTCGCTGGTTAACGCTAGCTAGCAGATCAGCTGCAATAAGCTTTTTGTTATGGTATGGCTAGCTAACGAGAAAAGACATAATACTAGCTAAACGTTTACTAGCAGGAACTAGCTAGTTAACGTTGGTTAACTTTCTTTGTCATTTAGCCAACGTATTGCCCTCGGTGACACTCGAACCTAATTGTCCATGAAAACCAACGCTACTGTACTGTAGGTACGCTAACTAGCTAGCGTATGTTAACGATTGGCAACTAGGCAACTACTATTAAAACGGCTAATTACTAGCTACCGTTCGCTGAGAAGCTGCAGTTACTTAGCAAGTTAACAATTATCAGGATTGACGCATTGGGTGAGAGTTTACTGGAGAATTACCTAACGCTGTCTAAAAGATCAACATAGTAGCCAACAACAACTGTGTCAATGATAGCTACAGCGCTTAACGCCTACAGACTACGCAAACGTAGTTAGTTTAAGTAATTAATTGGTAGTTAGCTTATATGTTTGGTTTCTGACTAGCTGACTCAAGTGTATTAGAATTTGGGTAGGAAACTGCTACCCAGAAGGCGTAACTAATCATGTAATCAATGTTAATGAAATAGCTAGCAGCCTAAGTAACTGGTATCAAGTTTAGGTAAAATCAGTGTATCTGGTCAGCATTGTCGAAACTGTTTGTATTTTTCTGTCAGTCAACAGAAATATTTGCATTTTCCTCTCCACGGTAAGATAGTTCTAAGAGAGTTGAAACCTACTAGTCCATAGACTCCTCTTCTCTATCAAATAGTTGGTGGACCCAGGCTTGGTGGCTGAACAACTTGTCTTCACATGATAAAGCCGTTTTTCCTTCTAATGTACCCCATTCATTAAACTTTAATTAATGGGGTACACTTTCCCCACTATCCCTTGGCCGCTCAGGCCTTTAATCAGACAGGTACGGTCGTATCTCCAGCACTTAAAACCATTCAGGTGGCAGGTCTTGCTGCTCAGTTTTCCTTCCAGAGATATTAAAAACCTCTAAGATGTTACATTGGTTTAAAGATGGGCTTCCTCATACACTCTAGGGCATTAAGTACTAGACTGGGTGAAATGTCAAAGGTAGCATCACGTTTATCAGTCCTATTCCTGGTTTCTTGGCGTTACCTGGTCTGTTAGCTAGATAGAAAGCAGAGAGCAGTGGACCATGGTATGAAAAAATTAGGGGAACAAGCGTATTTTGAGCAAATGCCTTATCCTCCTAATTTGCTATATTTTTTTTAGGATGTGTTTCTGATGATCCGGCGTCATAAGACGACCATTTTCACTGATGCCAAAGAGTCCACTACGGTCTATGAGCTGAAGCGCATAGTGGAGGGTATTCTAAAGAGAGCACCAGAGGAACAGAGGCTCTATAAGGTATAAGTGCATGCATACCCCTTGTTTAGGACTGCTACTGAGAGCGACAGAAAGAATCATAATGGCCAGGCCAATGGAAGTTACTTTTTTTTCCTGAACACAGAATTTCCCTGGTCTAGGAGGAAGAGAATTTCATTAACTAAAACAATCCCAAAAAGTCTCATTTGTGTCCTATATAAGCAGTTGTGGGCATAGGCTAAATCAGCTGTACTCAAGAAGTACTTGGGAAGGTCCGGTTACACATTTACTAGGTTAGAAAAGTCTGAATGGCTAGTTATTTATCGGCATAATAACAACCCCCACCTTGCAATTCATGCAACCCCAATCGGTTACCATATGTTATGTTGGTGGCCTATTGATGTTGACCTAAGGTCTAAGTTCTTAAAAATAAGCTGGACCTGCAGTTCCTTCCTTCCTACTGACTAGTTGCAGTCTTCTATTTGGCTGGATTAAATGAACCGTTTTTGCATTCTTGGGAGTGTTGTAAAATATTTACCCTTGCTCTGGCATCTCTTAGGATGATATGTTGCTGGAGGATAGTAAGACACTTGGAGACTGTGGCTTTACAAACCAGACAGCCAGACCTCAGGCCCCGGCCACTGTTGGATTAGCTTTCCGTCTTGGTGGTGAGTGTTTATATACCTTTATTTAATCAGGGGGAAAACATTGAGAATGCATACACTTTTGCAAGTGTGCTCTGTTTATATAATCATTCTTTTGCCAACAATTGATAAAAAGCACACAAACATTTCTACAAGCAACCACATAATCATACATCAAAAGATGGCACGTTTGTCCTAAAGTGAAATTTCCAGCAGTGATTTAAATTTGTTCAAGGTCACAAAGCATTTCATACTGAGCATTCGTAACAGTCGGGGTTAGTGCATTCGTAACAGTCAGGGTTACTGCGCTCGTGACAGTCAGGGTTACTGCGCTCGTGACAGTCAGGGTTACTGCGCTCGTGACAGTCAGAGTTACTGCGCTCATGACAGTCAGGGTCCCTATAATATAAAATAGACATAAGTTAACTTGACGATTTCTTTTCAGACAGACAACTTCTTTACTAATCTGTTTTACATTACATATTCTCAGCAAACGAAATACCGATATACTTATAAGAATAAGCTTGTTAAATATGTTGAAGGTTCTAATTGCAAGGCCATGTGAGTTATTGATACTACAGAATAGCATGTGCATTTATGAATTATTCGTGTAGGATTACTGAGTGACTACGGATTGAAAATCCTAAGAAATGTATTGGTTTATAGAATGTGTAGTGGATAAAAAAAAATACATTCAGTATTAAAAATAAAAAATGTTCAGGATTTCCAATTATTAATATTCATGTGTAAACAATGGTGGACTCAATGTTACCTTGGAGTACCCCTTTGTGCACTTACAGAAATTCAGCTGTAACCGCTTTTCCAATAGCCTGAGTTTTGACATTGAAATAGTTATGAAACCACAAGCTGCTGACTCTTCTCTAACCTAAAAAGGTCAGCTTGGTTTAGTAAATGTTTATGATTAACTGTGTCGAAGGCCTTGGATAGTTTTATAAACAAGGCAAGTTAACACAATTGAAATCTTAATCCAAAGCATTGACAAAGTAATTTACATTTTTGAGCTTGCAGTAAGTGCTGTGACCTGGACTAAACCTTGTTTAATGTTTTTTTTAAAAATAGTTCTCAAAAAGGATTGTTGTTGAACATTCAGGAATGCATTCATGTTTGTTTCACTTAGTATTTCGCCTGTTTTTGAAATTGTGCTGAAAGGCATCTCTGTCAGAATGGTTGTAAAATAGTTTGCTGTGGAAATTTAACTCAAGTATATTCCTTCTTATGCCCATTACTTGCTTTCTGTTGATACTCTTCACCCTCTCCTTATCACCTGAATCTCTGTCTCCAACAGATGATGCATTTGAGCAGCTGAGGGTTGAGCCCTTCTCCAGCCCCCCAGAGCTCCCTGACGTCATGAAGCCTCAGGACTCCGGCAGCACAGCCAATGAGCAGGCTGTACAGTGAAGGAAGGAAGCAGGGAGGGAGGGAGGGAGGACATGGGCAAGGGGAGGGGTGAAATCTGGGAAGTGGTGCTTTTGATTAGATGGACAGGCTTTACAGACTGCAGTAGGGTAACATATGAGTACCTGTCATATCTTTCACTCTACAGGAAGAACATGAACTCCTTCTTTCAGATGGGGGGGGGGGGTTATTTTCAAACTCACATGTTGTCACATTTTTCCTGAACTAGACTCACGCATGTTTAGATTCACTCACAAGATCCCTCAACATTTCTGATTTGTCATGCAACTGTTACTCAGTAAAGGGGTTGGTTTAAACAAGACCACATGTTAATCAGACTTCTAATTTAATTCATACAAGCCTTGTTTTGGAGAGGGTATAGCCTTATGTGATTTGTATTTTTGGGCTTGGTTGGGATTTGATGGGAGTGGCTATTTTTTTTGAATGCCCTGTTGCTGGTTTCATTTGTTTGTGTTTCTTTATTCAATATTAATATTATAATTTAGCATTTTTAATTACTCCTTGGGTTGGTTGAGCAACAGCAAGGGTTTGTGAGTTTGTATGGTAGTAGCATATCTAGAGAACATGTGCATGAAATGGATCTGAAATAAATGTTGATGCCAGGACATAATGTATTACGGAATACGAGTACTCACACACAGAGACAAACACACAGGATAATGTGAAGATGTACAATCGTTCAAAATGTCATCAAAAGGTATTCTGTCTCCCACTTTTTTTAATTTATTTTTTATTTGTTTTGCTTGTTTAACTTTTTACCTTGCACTGGACTTCCTGTGTCTGTTTTCCTGATTCTGTCTGTAAAAATGTTGTTTACTAATTGTTCATTTGACCAACACTCACCCCAACCCACTGTTTTTCTACAAAACCAAAGGGGAAGAGGAAATTGGAACTATTGTTTCATTTAGAGATCTTCAGCGTGGATGATAAACATAAAGGTTGAAACAACTGGTGTTTTAATTGAAATGGGTGTAAAACGGGCTGGCAAAGAACCCTAGAATTGGGGTGCCTGGGTTAATATCATGCCCCTTTAGATATAATGGAAATTGTTTCCCAACAAACTCATAAAAACAGGACTTTATGATACAACCAACAGCTGTAATTGTCTTGAGTTGACATTTAAAACTTTTCTTTTTCACTTCCTGTGTGTTAGATTGTTATTGCTTTTGTTAATGCATTTCATTGTGTGAAATTGGTCCTGTTATTTACGTAACAGAATCGCTTGTCATTCATTTGATCAAATCTATAGGTTTTTTCAACAGTAAAATTGGATGGGTTTCGTGGTTTGTACGACAACGTGTTGCGTTCTAATATCAAAAGGAGGCAAAGTCTATGCCATTCTTCTCACACCATTAATTTCGCACACTTTATTGCAAATGATTCCAAGCTAGATTTTCTATTGGACAGTTCGGGTGATCCCTTCACCGTCTCGGTAGGGGTTGCTTCCGTTTACACAAATCTATTTCGCGACATAATGAATATACCCAAGCAGGATTAGATCAGGTCGTTATATTTTTAGCAAATGGCTAACCGAACGGTTAATTCCGAGAATCATTGGTG
Source organism: Esox masquinongy (assembly GCA_016801175.1). Taxonomy (NCBI): domain Eukaryota; kingdom Metazoa; phylum Chordata; class Actinopteri; order Esociformes; family Esocidae; genus Esox; species Esox masquinongy. Next base: position 41,539 of record JACXGI010004429.1, on the reverse strand, counting down.
ACAAGCAAACTACATTAGTGTCTGTTAAGATTAAAACCTATTACTGTACAGCGAACTCTACCAGCTAACTACCATTTGTTTATTTCTGACTAAAAAGCTAATGCTACTTTGCAGATATTTTCGCTAGCTTGCTAGTAATTTAGTGTTGGCTGAACTACGTTAAAGTAGTAGATCAAAATATACGTTATTTATACCGAGTATGTGACCATTAAACGGTTATTGTTATTGTTCCTAGCGCCACACAAAATATCATGGATAACTCCTATGCCGAATCAGCTGGTCGAGCCGTACTCGAAATGATGCAGCGTGAATGGGAGCCTCTTTCTCAAGGCGAATTGGACCAACGCCTGGACCAAGCCGTGGAGGACATTCTGGAAGCTAATCTCCTATCCAAGATTCAGGGAAATGCTGCACCAATCAACATGCAGCTGTCACAGAAGGTGCAAGAAGATCCCCAAATTCAAAAAGAAGTTATCGGTATAACCTTTCCGCACGTGGAACAGCAATCTGAAGCTCAACCGTCAACTGGTGGTCAGGAAAACTTCGCAGTTCAGGTAGTATGCCCGCATTTTCTCGTTCTCACTTTTTTCCATTCTCATTTTAATGCAGATTTAAGATGGCATCTATTTTACAACTTCCTATCCACAAATCTTATTTCTTTGTTTTTATTCCTCAGTACATTATGAATCTACTCCAGAATTCAAACTCAAAATACAACCAGAGCCGCATGGCAGGACGTGCCCGGTTATCCCTATCCCACACTGTACTCCTGTCACTTACCCTTCTTTCCAAGCGCCTTAGCTATCGGTCTGTCTCTACCACTTTCCGCCTGGAGAAGGGAAACATCCATAGAATATTCTTTTCTTTTTGTGAGCGTGTGAACATGCTTCAGGACCAAAAAATTACATGGCAAACTGGTATGTAGATTGCTTAATTGTAGATCAATTAATGTCCTGAAATGTGCACCCTTAAACAATTTACACACCATTTCCTCCAGCACCCATGTTTGTTTCTGGCCCTTTTACCTCCAGGGATAAATGCTGTAGAAAACCTTCCTCCCCTCTCCTGTCTGCTGAGGAAAGCCAGGGGCCCGGAAGAGAAGGGGGTCCCCAGGGTCCTGGGAGTCTTGGGGCACACACGCATCCCTATACGCCTACCCATTGGCAAACAGGATGTAGAAAGCATGGTTCCAGAGTTAAAGCGGATGAAAAAGGAGGCCCATCCTGACTCCTGGCTGAACCTGGAGTTGGTGTGTAACCATAAAGGCAGGTTGATGCACTGCAGAATCAGCAAAGGATCTGACCTGGATAGAGCCAGTACTCTGAGGGACAAACTCAAGCAGCACCCTGAAATGGTGCCTCCAGGTACCTGCCTAGTGGCTAGAGTTGGATACCCAGCCTCTGCCCAGATTTTGACACCGTACGTAGTGGGTCGAAGCTCCAGGGAAAATCTTTACAACAGGTCCCTAGAGGCCCATTTTGAAGTCTTGGACCAGGCTGTGGCTGACCTGAAAGCCAGATTCCAAAGGCTCAGGTATTTAGACATGGGTAACTATGAGAGAGCCAAAGCAGTCGTCCTGACTGCCTGCATACTCCACAATGTATTTATTGATATGGGAGAAGTGAGAAAGGGACAGGCTGAGAGGGAGGCTGGGGCACAAGAGGAAGAGGGAGATTGTGATGAAGAGGGTGTGAGAAGAAGAGAAGCCATTGCAGATTTTCTCTATAAAGAATTGGAATCTGGAACTACATAATGCAGCGTTGGATGGTTTAAGGTTCATAAACAATGCATTCAATGCTATGCAAGATTCAAAGCTATACAAGCCAACAGTATGTAGCTATAAACCCATGTATTGTTACTGAATGGACAAGGACTAGAATTTCTTTCTTTGAATGGAGATAAACAGCATTTGTTTTATTTTGAAGAGTATCGGCAATATTTTGTATTTTGTCCATATGCAGGATTATTTGTGTCCTGTGGCAAAACTACTATATGTACAATATGTCCATTGTAGGCTTATTTACAGGGAGTTTTCCCTTTTTAAATTTTGTTTAATAAAGGGTGCTTGTTAACTTAGTACAGTGTAATAAAAAGTATACAATGACAGAGACAAAGTAAATGCATGGTTGAAACATTAAAAACATTTTCAAGATGCAGTCTTTTCTTCCATGGACAAGCTTCCGTTCATCACACTAAATCTGAAAGGGTCCTTGTTCAGTGACAACCCCTTTGCTCTGGTGTGCTACTCCTTTGTCAACTGGGCACTGTTTTGACTCTGCGACAAGCTGGAAATGGCACGAGCTAGGTTATTGATAGCTTCTATTTTCCTTTCCTCCAGGGCCTTCTGCTGGGCCCACATGTTCATCTTCCTCTCCTGCAGTTCCATGTACAGCTGCAGAACATCCTGGGGGGGCCGGGAGGTGAAGGGGGCAGGTGTCAGGGAGGGTGTTGGAAGGATCGGGGTAAATCGCTTGCTGGCAATAGATTTGCCCAGCTTGGTACCGTTGAGTTTGTTCCTGCGCTGTGCATCTATCTCCTCCCGGCTCTTTCCTAGGACCTCATGCATTGCCTTGAAAAACTCCCAGTGAACACTTTGCACCCCTAGTCTCTTGGCCCGCTCAGCATTCTTCCTGTACGTGGCCAGCATATTCCGCCACTTCAGGTCGCACTCATATGCCTTGACTGTAACATCTGGAATCCCAGCTGCCCTTAGCTTGGCTGTAACTCTCTCAGCCACTGTCTCCCATAACTTCTTTTTCTTGCACACTGGCTGGTCAAAGTCCTGGTCCATTTCTAGGCGGGTTTGGACAAGTTGCCATGTCGCTTGTAAAGTCCACACAAACTCTGTAGTAAAAAAATATATATATATATATATTATTAAACATTTTTGGTAAATTTGTTTTATGTTTTCATGTATTTTTCTTATAACCTGTTTAAAGAAACGCCCTATTTAGAAACTTTGAACACACCAATGGTTTCTGATTAATACCGGTGATTGCAACCACAAACTCATCGTGCTCCTCGAATAAAACGATGAATGAATGCTATCTGCTGACGAGATGCACTGACCTGCTTTCGATTTATCGGGATCCAAACTGGACACCGCTGGAGTTTCATCTACTTCAACACTCTCTGTTACAATTGTCTCAATGTCCATATTGTTAACTAATGACAAAGCAAGTTGTTGGAGATTGCATATGACAAGCGATTCTATTGAATAATTTAACAACTATACTAAAACAGCGATGATTTTTCTCGCATCAACTAAACCGATGAATATAACAACTCCACACTTTTTTCACCAACTCGCACGAATTGTAGCCATTACATCATATAGCGATATGGAATATGTAGTTTTCGCAGTTCTGCTGAAACGAGATTTGTTGTGCTTATCAAACCATATACCCTGGTTTCTATATATTTATATTCTAACGAGAATGTATATATTATTGTGTTCATGAATATTTTTTCCATAACTAATTATGGCTTAATTGTGGTAATTGGAAAGCAGTTACGACTACAAAGCCCATGGTGAAATGGAGCGTCCCACCCCTTTGCACATCCCTCCCCCTTTTCCTGGCCGCGTCTTGTTTATCGTCCAGCTAAAACATGGCGATAGCGGCTAGCTAAGACGATTATTTTTCGTTTTATTTAATTAATTAGGTCGGTGGGAATAATTGATAATTGCAAATACTTTATTACTCTTGAGATTGGTAGTGAAATCATAGCTTTGTATTACTTGTATTTTCTCCATAAGTCATCGTAATTGTTGGTTGGGCCTTCTCACGTAAAGAAGCCTTTTTTAGGGAGTGGACGAGAGGTTTACAAACTCCAACTACCAGCATTGCTGAGAGGTGGGGTTAAAGGGTAAATTATTCAAGTTGTCATGCTGGTAGAAATGCGGTGAAGGGTTAAATGGAACCTAGAACGATGTTTTCATTAGAAGTCGAACTGTTTTAAAGTTAATTTTCGTCAAATAATTTCTGACAAATTTATTTTAACAAGCCCACAATGTAGTTACTCAAGTTCGATGTTTATGTATTTTGTTGTTTACGCTGCTTAACATGTAGAGATGTTCCCTTTTGGTTGAAAAAGTTGTTAATGCTAACGGCTACACTCCGTTCGTATAAGCTGGTAGCGTAGTTAGCATACAGATTGGTGGTTGTAGTAAAATCATTTTTAGTTTAAGTGCCATCGATTGGTGACGATGACATGAAAAACATGCCGATATTTATAACAAATATCACACTCATTTTACCTCAATATCGTGTGAAATTCACCCACAAATCATAGTATAAATATGGACCAATCTGTCTGCGACAAAGAGGTTCCACGACAGCATCTTTCACCCACGAGTTTCCATGACATTTAAATTATTTGGGTGGAGTTCTATTAATCAGTTTAGCGCATCTATTTGTAATACTTTTGTTTATTTCCAGACTTTTTTACACTGGACAAATTAAAATGACAAAACATTTGATTTAGCAAAAATGTTTACTGTAATCTTTAATGATATAATGTAGAGAATGATTTAAAGTAAAATGAACTAAAATAACTATACCTTATTTCTGTCCCTCTACCCCTTTCAGCATTCATGTCATCACTTTCTGTCTGAAGTGACTGATTAGGATAAGCAGAAGTGCTTGTGGGTTGGAAGCCATTCAGGTTATCATGGCCTCAAAACCTGTGCCAGGGAACCGGAAAAGTGGGACAGGCAATGCCATAGAAGTGTCTTCAGCTTCCCCAGAGTTCTCTCTGACCTGGTGCCTGTCTCAACTCTCAAAATCTGGGAGAGCCACAGCTGAGCGCCAAGAGCCAGGGACAGCAGGACCAGACTCCAGTGGACCCAAAGAGCTAGACAAGAGGGTCAAAGTTGGGCAGTGGCGAGCACTGGTGGCCATCCGCACGCAGCACATTAAAGCAGGAAACTGTGGGATTGCCCGATTCCGAGGCCAGGGTGGACTACGCCTCCTCCTGGACCTGCTCAAGCATCCTGAATGTTCCAGGAAAACTCTGGACCTAGCCCTCAGCATCCTGGCCAACTGCTGCACTGAAAGACAGACACGAGTTGAGGTGAGATGGAAGGTTGTAGGATCAATCAGGCTTTCAATTAATTGAAAATGCATGTTTAGAATGAAAAGTGATCACTTACATTATGACATGGAATTTCTCATCTCCCCTCATAGGTTAGGAAGCTTGATGGAATATCTACTGTAGGTAAGTAACTATCACAAGACTTTCAAATGATTCATTTCACATAGAGCAAATTTACATTTCTGAAACCGTCACTATCTTTCTCAGTGGATATTCTGAGGAAGAATGTAGCCATGGTGACAATCCAGAACAGAGCAGCCCGGGCGTTGGGTAACTTGGCCATGGACCCAGAGAGTTCAACGCTCATCCACTCTGCCGGTATGTCTAACGTTCTCTACCTGTGTCCTCACGTCACTTTCTGATGGTTGTCAAGGGCAGAAATGTGACTGTTTTATCTTCTGCACAGGTGGCATTCCACTCCTGCTCCTCTGTGTCTCTATGTCATCTTCCCCATCCTCTCCTTCTGATGACCCGCTGGAAGCCCCCACCCCTAAAATAGAATGTGCTCAGTCCGCTGCCCGTGCCCTCCTCTACCTTGCAGACACCCCATCAAACCGACTCTTGCTGCTCACCCAGGGTACTATGACTGCCCTAGCCCCACTTATTGCTCCCGAGTACCCTCTGGGTCTGAAGAGGGCAGCTCTCCGGACCCTCCATGAGCTCACCAGGGGCTGTGGTGTGGAGTGTGCCAGAGAGGTGTCCCGATCTGGGGTTCTAGCTCAACTTGGTGTCATGGCTTTAGGGGAGGCCGGAAAACCCTTTGAGGAACTGGCTTTGAAAACGCTTGCCAACATGTGCACTCAAGGCTGCTTACGTCCTCTAGTGGGATCCTTGGGTGTCATCCAGAAGTTTACGGAGGAGGTAAAGAAGGACAGCCTCAAGTCCGGAGTATTCCTTAAGGCACTCTGCTTATGCTGCAAAGAGGCAGTGAACCGGGCCAAGGTGAAAGAGAGTGGCGGGTTGGAGGTATTGATTGGCTTCCTGGGTGTCCATCGGAGCCACCCCCTCGCCCGATTGGTCATTCTGGCTTGTGTTGACTTTGTTTATGATGAAGCTGCCCTGGAACAGTTACAAGATCTGGGACTAGTCCCCCTGCTAGTCGCTCGGTTAGTGGAGCTGGCTAAAGGCGAGGAGGCGTCTGCTGGGAAGAGCGATGTGAGTGCTGCCTCTGTCATCTCTGCCTCTGAGCTGCTGTCTACAACATGTTTTGACTCATTTGACTTCCCACCCCCTGAGGGAAACAGGAAAGAGGAGATGGGGAAAGAGCATGTCCTTGGGTCATCGAGCTTTCTAAGCCTGAGGTGAGTGACCCGACTCACCTTTGCTCCCATCTGAGTTTGTACACCTGTGATTTATTCAAATGTTTAAAAATGTTCATCTGACCGGTCAATCTGCTGCCCCTTCAGGTCCTGGTTGGTGTCCGAGGGATTGATCTCATCTGAGGGGGATCTTCTTGACTCTTCTGGGGGCACAGAGGCAGATTGGGTTATCCCCTCTTCTTCTCCTCAAACTTCATCCTCTGGCTGTCATTCTCCTTTAAAATGCTCATCTCCAACAAGATCACCACCTTCCTCAACTCCCGTAGCCCCACCCAAATCTGGGACTATTTCCACTCCCTCTACGTCAACAAGCGATCCGGCTCAGGTCCACATTCCGTCTCCCTCAAAAGCCACTGACCTGTCTGCGTTCGTCCCTCTACCCTCCTCTACCTCCACCCCCCAAGCCCGGCCCGGCGCCTGTAACTCTTCTCTTCCTTCCCCCGCGAAGCCCCCGCTCAATCCCACCTCCCCATCCAAGTTCTCCCCTCAGAGGAAAAGGCCACGTGTGACTTCAACCAGCCGCTCCAGCGTGGTGCCCCTCGACACCCCTCCCTCGGTGTCCCGTCCTCAGGCGTACAGCCATCCCTACCACCCTGAGCCCTGGGCCCCGGAGTCGCCCATCCTTCTCCTCCTCTCGCGCTTCTCTCATGCCACCGACCCCAGTGCTGCCCTGGTCAACTCTGGCGTCATCTCCGGCTTGCTGTTTTACCTCAGCCAGCACCAGGACCCCAGCGGCAGGTGCTTCCGCATGCTATGCAGGCTGAGCTGCAACCCCAACTGTCTGCAGGCGCTGGTCCGGACTGGCTCAGTGGCTCTGATCCGCCACCACCTCGTCCAGAGAGGGAGTGATCCGGAGAGTTGGGGAGCTGGCGAGAGGCAAACTGATAGAGTAAAGGCCAAAGTGAAGCAGCTGGGTAAGTTTCGTGTTTTGACAGGACGTTGTGTTTTCAGCTTGCATTACGCTGCTGTGAGGCTGTCGGCAAAATTCAATATGCCTATGTCTTCAGGTCTCGCTCTGCTCAGTAATCTACGTGTCCAGTGTGAGTCTGGATTCGGTTCTGGAGTCCTGAGCCATGTGATGCTGTCCGGCGCGGAGTCGGACAAACTGAACTGTGCCCTGTCTCTACCACTTATTAATGGGTGAGTAGTAGCGCGTTGTGACGGTGTCGTCTCGCACAGCATTATGAGATGTACAATGACATGTTCACCAACTGGAATGTTGATTTGCGTCCCCTTCAACAGGAACAAGGTTCTGTTGAAGAAACTTCTTCTGGACAACGGTGGACTTCTTTTGGCTCTGGAGCCTCTGGGATGTAATGAGGATGACGAAGAGGAAGAGCATCACAGCAGTGAATGCCGACTACTCCTCTCAGACTGTCTCAACTTGCCTCAGCATGTCTCTGCCCCCCAGGTCCACTCTTTATATTTTTCCCTGCTGATTGGTTGCCTCTCCAGCCTGATGGGTTTCCCCAAAACGGTACTGGACAAACGAAGGTCCAGGATACTCAGTCCCATCAAGCCGCCGTCGGTCTCGGAAACCGGTAAATATTCGCCCCCTCCCTTAAAAATGCCTCGCCTGGCCTGCCTTTGTCCTTACAACGAATCAACCTATGACCTCCTCTTCCTGCTGGATGACGGGAGCCAGGTGTCAGCTAATAGGGAAGCCGTGGCGGGAGCGGAGGGCACTGAGGTGGTGGGGTCCGAGTACTTCCGGGCCCTGTTGAGGGGGGGCTTCGGAGAGGCCCAGGGAGGGATAGGGGAGGCCATCCCCATCAGGGACGTGACCCAAGGCATGCTGCTGCCAGTGCTGCACTATCTGCATGGCTGTCGCCTGAACCGGGACGGAGAGACGGCCGAGGACCAGGGCGAAGACCCCGGGAGGGAGGGCCGGCAGCAGTGTCAGGTTCTAGGAAGCCTGGCTTCTGAAGGACTGGCTGTCTGTAGGGACGGCCCAGAGGAAACGTCACCAGAGGCCCAGAGCTTCCAGAAGACCCCACTGGCTGAGACCATGATGGGGGCCTGTAGGTTTCTGGTGACTGAGTTGCAGAGGGACGTGGAGGATCTGTGCATGTCTCTGCTGTCCTGCTCCGCCAAGTCCGCCGGTCGAACTGCGGACAGTGGGAAGAAGCCTCCATCTAACACTGACCAGTACGGGTCGGAGGGGGAGTCCGCCGATGAGAGCTTGGCGAACCGTACGTCTGGACTGGAGCTGAGTGGTTCTGAAGCCCAGACAGACTCCTTGGCCCCCGCAGGCCAAGCTGAGCCACTACATAGTGCTAGACTCCAACCCACTCAGCAGAACGAGACCAGGCAGCCGCCAGCCACTGCAGCTGGTCAGAACGACGATACTGTGCCAAAGAGCTCAGGGCCGCGAACGTGCGTCAGTCCTCTGAAGTCAAGGTCCGCCTCGAAATGCTGCAAGAGACGTTCTTCTAAGCTGCGGCGTGTTACAAACGCACCAAAACCATTTGGGGACTGTGACTCAAAAGGTGCCAGGGATCGATGGGCCCTCCTACCCCAGGTGTACTGGTTCTCCCAGCGGTACAGCTACCCCGGTCTAGGCAAGGCCTGCCTGTCCCTGCTGCTGGGCTCTCAGGGGTCCTCACAGCCCCGCCCTTCCTCCCTGGCGGCAGACTGCCTGCGGAGACTGGCCCGTGAGGCGGACTGTACAGAGACTCTGAAACGCGACCTAGTAAGTCTGGCCACCAGGGCTCTGACCTGAGAAAGGAAGAGCAAAGCGGGAGGTTGGTGTGGGGATGGAAACTAAGTGAGGAGAAACCGAGGATGTGTGCGGGATACAGGGATGATTAGGGGATGAGATTATGCTATGTGATATGTCTGTCACTAACCGCCATTAAATTCAGTTTCTGCGCTAGTAAAGTCATGTTGTATATAAAACGCAAAACTCAGCGTTTGATGAAACCGTACATATCGATATAGCATTAACGCAACCAATTTTTATCATTTGACCCGGTGGGATCTTTTTTGTTGTTAAAATGCGTTTTGTGAGAAATGGTGGATATTCCTTCCTGGGTAGATATTGAGAGAATAATATATTCAAGTGAACGTTGAGTCAAGTGATGATTATGCTGTGGTCGTCCTTCCACCGTCATTTGGGATTCAGTTTAGTCAGTGGATGATTAAATAAGACATATTGGGTCTTCACAAGGTGGTGAAAATGCACAGGAAACAGCTTGATGTGCCTTAGAATAATTAGGCCGTGGAGGGTTGTACAGTGGTGACATGATTGATGCATGGCTGCTATTTGACCAACACAAAAGATCTCTTAGAAGCATTACAGTGTCTTCATTTAGCCTATGTTAGACCACCCACACTGTATTTCAAGCTTTTTGCTAGAGTACATTTGCTGTTTAAAGTGATAGTTTCTTTTGTAACAAAACTTTCAGTAGAGTTTAAAATACAATGGAAGCATACATCTTGAGATTTTTACATGGAGAAAGTACTGGTCTGAGCATGCGTGTATTTTCTTTGTGCTGAGCTTAGAATACTGGCATTTAAATTTGTCGCTGTTGGATGGAAGCCTTAGTTAGGTTGAAGTTATGAATATTTGCCATTGTGTTTTTTTTTTTTCTTTCCAAAATGTCATAGTTTCAGAATGGTCAAACATGTATTTCCAACGTTAGCCTTCCTTTTATGTGAATCTCTATCTTAATCTCAAATATTCCAACATTGGTCTTTACAAAGTCACCGATTTAAGCTTTTGTTTGTTTTCATTATTCAGAATAGCCTACGTTTATATTTAAAGGAGCCATGCCAATATTTTAAGGTTGGGTGCTCAGTCATAGCCTTGGGGAAAATAGTAGTTCATGGCTCTCTAAATTACATTGTATTATAATTTATTCATATTAGCTTCATGTATTATATACATGTTTTCTTTTTTTCACATGTCAACATGTTATATTTTCAGTTTGAATGGAAAAGCAGTTGAGTAAATGTCCTGTATCAATGACTGGAATAATCAGGGTTGGACTGGGTGCCATGCCATGTTGTAAATGCTGTAAATACAGAGAACTTTAGGACTAGGGCCAAGGTGAAAATAACCGATTAGCTTTCACTCGCCTCATGTGAATCCATACTCCTCAATAAATCTTTTTAGACTTCCTGTTGTCTTTTTGTCAACTTTGATCTCCTTCCAGTTCCTGTGCACTTGCTTCAAACTTGGGCCAAGGTGAAAAATGACAGGACTGACCCACATGAATGTTGGCTGAGTGTAAAAGATGCCAACAATTCAACATATAGCATTCAGAAAATAAAAGAATATAACAGCCAATGTTCATTAGACAGAGGGATGTTGTGATTGGATGAGGTCTGTCTTGTCCTTAAGTTATTTGGTGTTCAGAACTGGGATAAACTTCCATGTTCAACACAACTTCCATTCTTCCTCTTAAACAGCATAAAATTGGACTGTTAAGGGGGAACAAATGACGAAACAGTCTGTGATACAGTAGAAGTTGTACATTTATTTCTGACAGGGTGCACCACAGTGGTGTTACTAATTGGCCCCTGGGTCAGTAGCAATATGCCAGGCTCATTACAGATTAGAGCATGAAGCTGTCAGTGGAAAGGTTGAAGATCTTCTTAAACACTCAGGAGGTCTTAGTGGTGGGGGCCCTCATAACCATCAGGAAGAGCATTGGTGTGAGCGTTGTGGAAAAGAGAGTGGTTTCCATCGCCCCAAGGAAATTTCTGAAAGATACAGGGAATCAGTTGTATTCATCATTCAGGATGCATTGGATCTTGCCTTTGGAAAGTGTTAAAAGATTAAAATGTTTTTTGTAAGGCATTTTAATTCTATATTTGACAGGGAAAGGGGGAAAGGTAAATCACTGACTCAATACATGTCAGTCACTACATGTCAGTCAGTAGGGTACATGTCAGTCAGTCACTACATGTCAGTCAGTAGGGTACATGTCAGTCAATCATTACATGTCAGTCAGTAGGGTACATGTCAGTCAGTCACTACATGTCAGTCAGTAGGGTACATGTCAGTCTGTACATGTCAGTCAGTACATGTCAGTACATGGCAGTCAGTGTATTTCAGAAGGTCAGTACATGGCAGTCAGTGCATTTCAGAAGGTCAGTACATGGCAGTCAGTGCATTTCAGAAGGTCAGTACATGGCAGTCAGTGCATTTCAGAAGGTCAGTACATGGCAGTCAGTGCATTTCAGAAAGTCAGTACATGGCAGTCAGTGCATTTCAGAAGGTCAGTACATGTCAGTACATGGCAGTCAGTACATGGCAGTCAGTACGTGGCAGTCAGTACATGTCAGTCAGTACATATCAGTACATGGCAGTCAGTACATGGCAGTCAGTGCATTTCAGAAGGTCAGTACATGTCAGTACATGGCAGTCAGTACATGTCAGTCAGTAAATGTGAGTAAATATCAGTCAGTACATGTTAGTCAGTAAATGTCAGTACATGTCAGTCAGTAAATGTCAGTACATGTCAGTCAGTACATGTCAGTCAGTACATGTCAGTACTAGTCAGTCAGTAAATGTCAGTACATGTCAGTCAGTCAGTACATGTCAGTACATTTCAGTCAGTACATGTCAGTCTGTACATGTCAGTACATGGCAGTCAGTGCATTTCAGAAGGTCAGTACATGTCAGTACTTGTCAGTCAGTACATGTCGGTCAGTACATGTCAGTACATGTCAGTCAGTACATGTCAGTCAGTCAGTACATGTCAGTCAGTAAATGTCAGTCAGTAAATGTCAGTACATGTCGGTCAGTAAATGTCAGTACATATCAGTCAGTACATGTCAGTCAGTCAGTACATGTCAGTCAGTAAATGTCAGTACATGTCAGTCAGTCAGTACATGTCAGTACATGTCAGTCAGTACATGTCAGTCAGTCAGTAAATGTCAGTACATGTCAGTCAGTACATGTCAGTCAGTCAGTACATGTCAGTCAGTACATGTCAGTCAGTCAGTACATGTCAGTCAGTCAGTAAATGTCAGTACATGTCAGTCAGTCAGTACATGTCAGTCAGTAAAGGCAGCAGCTTAGACTGCTGGACCACCCTAGGCCACTTAAATGACTTCTAATCCCTGTTTATACTTTATTTCTGTTTTCTTATTTTTGAGGATTTTTAAAACCTCCCTGGTCTTTGTGGTTGAACATGTGTGTGGTCATTCAAAGTTAACCTGGCCTAGTGTTCCAATGGGCCTCTGGTGCACGTGCATGTACTATGTATAGGTTCAAATCTGTTCCACTGCCCTTTCAGCAAAAAAATACATTTCCCAAATGTCTCTACCTAATAAAGCTTAAAATAGATAAATATAACAATCATGTTAACCCCTATTTTTGCACAAAATCCATGGATAACTAAAAACAAATGTAAAAAGTGTGCTTTGATACTATGGGAAATTGTGTAGATTAGTGACACAAAAGGAAGTCAAGGGACATTCCACTGTGTTCATTGAGTAGGCTAGTTATAGTGTGTCTCAACATCTAGTGTGGAGTAAATGGTAACAGTGTAAAACATTTGGGAGTCACTTCACAAAATTAAAACTGGAACAAAAAAACATTAAATATAAAACATGCCAAATATATTTCCATAGCTAAAATGAAAATACAAAAAATAAAAATATCTGGCTTTTTTCCTTAACAGATAAATAACAATGTGTGAAGTTAGTCTTGTGTGTGTCTATAATAGTCCATATTTAACAACAGTGTCTTCTGTCTCACCTTGGTGCGGATACGCAGGTGTGGGTAGGGCACAAACTCAGGGTTTTCGTGGGGATGGTGTTGCATCTTCAGATAGGCGTTGGCCATGCAGACACCCACACCAGGTAGGGCCAACACGAATGTTAGAATCTTCCAGGTCCTAACTGTGAAGTTCAAACCAGTTACAGTAGATCAGACAGATATAGACCTAGTTTTAGCATTCCATCTGGACATCAGCATAATCCAGTAACAGAGAACCTCCCAATATCAATGGCTCAACCTTGGGTCCTTGTCTCAGGTTTTGACATTCCAAACAGCAAGGCAGGAAAACATTACAAATGTTGTCTGTTAATACTATAAGCTATAAGCTGTATGCATAAGTTGACTGGCAGGTCTAAATACAGCAGAGCATAAGTACTTCCATAATGTACCGGTAGAAACGTTTGTTAATATTGTACCCAGAAACCCCACTAAAGTTGTAGGGCAGAGAGAGAAACAGTAATACAGGATGAATAATGAAGTCCCTGACCGGATCCTCCATCTTGGCCTGCATGTGATGCAGCAGCCAATGCCCTGCGTGCCACCATCGAAGCAGGAGACGCCATTTCTCTGGAGTAACAGAAAGGCAACTTTCAGACAATTAAACAGAGAATTAGCATTTTTTTCAATGTTTGTTAAACAGGGAGACATCATGCTATGCGAATATGTTTATGTTTTAAAAAATGCTAAATTCATATAACTGGCATTTATTTCTCATCTTCCAGTACATTGTTGCTTAGAATGTGTTTTATGTAACGCATACTAAAAAAATAACTATTTCACATTACCCTCTCCACTACTCTTAATGTCTTATTTCCGCAAAAAAACCCTTTTCTTAGGCCCCAACGGTCTCTAACATCATTCCCTTATTAGAGCCCAAATCTCTCTCCACTCCCCCTCCATAACGCTATTCAGTTATTATCCTTTGCTCTGCAGTGAGCCTGTGGAGTGTCATCACCTTCAGAAGTGTAACGTTTTTAACATTTTAGAATGCACATGATTAAATGTATTTTTGTTCAGTTTCATATATATTTTTTAAAATGTAAAATTTTATTTAAATAAATATTTTTGGGAGATCGTTGCAAAGACCCCCTGAGGTACAAAAGGACGCCCTGCAGCCCCATAACCCCTCTAGGTTACCTCAACAACAAAACCCAGCAAAAGCGATTAATTAACTGTTTAGATCATGGATGTTGATTGGACGAGCTGCATTTAAGTTTGTGTGTATTGGCTGTTACAGCCACACCTCTGCCTGCCTGTGCCTCCATTACAATGTCTATTTACGCGCACGTAGCGGTCTTATTTATCGATTGCATTTTTAAACATTGTTTCCTCTTGTTCCTAGCGTACCATTGACTTTGTTACTGTGGGGGTTATTTAAGCCTAGCTGTATGCTTGTCTAATATCAATTATTTTTTGCCATTGCCTTTGGGCGTAGCGTACAGTTTTATGTTGCGCATTGTGCACGGACGAGACATGACAGCTTTTTTTCTGAGGAATGAGAAATCAGGCATTAACGATATTATTATCATGGATACATCAATGTAAATGCCATGAGACGAAAAGAAGAAGCAAACAATATGCAGCTAGTTATTTATTTGTTTGACGTGTAAATTAGCTATGGTTGGCCAGCTAGCAAGTAAAAGAACTGCAAGATTTGACTAATCAGTCTGCAACAATGTATTGTAAATAGCAACTACGCAATCCAACTGGTCACGTCTGTGGCAACTTGATAAAAAATCAATAATCAGTTGTTTGTTCATATTACATATTCTAGGGGAATAACTAAATTGTATAAATGTAATTATTAAAAAAAAAGTTTTAAGGAAATTTAAAACCCAATCGCAATTGTAAACTAAAGCGCTTGGCTATTGCGTCGGGCTGAACAACACATTTACCCTTGACAGTTGTCATACAGTTAACTAACTCGCATGCCCACAACACGTGTTTACTAACTATAATGTCAAGAGGACGTCGTGAGGACGCTCATGACACAACAGTCGACGTTCCAGCGACGTATTAACGATATCTTTTTATTGTTCGTGTACAGTAATCATTTTCAAATAAAGTCACACGTTTCTTACGTACCTATGGTGGGATTTCAATAAAATAAACAGTAACAGAAAGAAACCATGCAATAAGCATGTTTATATTGAAATAGGAGGTACTTGGGAAGCAGCCGTTTACACATAAAAAACAATGACCAATTTTACTAACGTTTATCTAAGGTCTCACCTTTAATTTTGTTGTTCTGTCCTTTGCCCCTCTAACTTTCTCTTTCTGCACTTTAATGTCTGTTTGTCCTCCAGCCTCTTCTGGACTCAACTGTGAGACTCCACCCCAATGCAACCTGTAAATCTGCCAATGCCTATCAAGTTCATATTTGGTCAAGTGGAAAAGGCAGTAGGCTGCCCTCTCTGTGCAGAGAGGAAGAGAGAATGAATTTCATGGTTGCATGACATTCTGTTGTGCTTGCTAAAACAAAGCGCAACTTAAGAAATTCTTCAAACGCATTCTCCTTCCGCTGCCACTTCTAGGGGCAAAACCATAAATGCTAAGACCAATATTTTAAAATGTGCAGACAGACCCTCTGCACAGTGCTTAAAAAGGTTTTAATAAAACTAATACTGTTGACTCTACAGCTATATTTGCATATACTGATCTCAAAATGTTTCAGGTGCCATAGCCGTATATCGAAAAGCTTTTTCTTGGAAGTACAACGGTTTATACTGGGTGGCCTGGGCCCTGAGGATTGGCCTGGGCCCTGAGGGGTGGCCTAGGCCCTGAGGGGTGGCCTGGGCCCTGAGGGGTGGCCTGTCCTCTTCAGGCAGGAGATTATAACTACATGAGTACATTACACACCAAGGCCACATCATTCATCAGTAAATGTATTAATTCATATGAAAACAGGGAGGCTGTGGCTAGTCTTCAGGTGGCGTCAAGATCAGCAGGAGAACCAGTCAGAGTTCAGACAGGGACAGCATAGAGTTGTCAGGCCCGGTATTCCTGACGCGTGGTGCTAGGGCTCAGTTCCTCCTAAAATATGTCAGGAAGTGCACGTTCAGGCTGTTCGACCCAAAAATATGCTGGTTTCTGAGCGGTATAGCTACAGTATATCACATTGGCCATGTCCAAGAGGATTAAAACAACTGCAGGTGACTGCTGAATGACTGCTCTATGAATTACTTGGCATCTTAAATAACTACCCAGTATTATTTGTAGATCCGTCAGTGAGTGAAAACGTATCCATGATGCATCGTTTTTTTTTAAAATCCCTTAAAAACATTACAGATCTGTGAAGTCTATGTGACTATGGACTATGAGTTGGGCTTTAGACATTGCTGATGCCTGACAGATCTTACAACGCTTGGATAGCTATTTTAAAGATAAGCTAAGCACATCATGTGTTATAGCAATCATTTGATGACACAGTTTAATGATGTGGCACACAACCATTGGTCAATGCATGCAACGACTTCTGAGCATGAAGACAGGAACATAATGAATGGTGCCTCTTGAAATATGACTTGAATTTGATCCAGCTGGAAGTGGTTCAGTTCAGAAACAGACCCCACAACTATGGAGTCACAGTGCCGCGCCATTTCTCTACAGTCTGTTGCCTGAACTTACTTGGTTTGAACATTATCAATGTTGGGCTTGTTCTTTCAACATTTTTCTTTGTTTTATGCCCTTGAGCTAAAAACAGCACATATTTTCACTCTGTCAATTAATATTTCTCTAACTTCCATGACTGTACTTCACTTTTGTTCTCTTTATTTTTCAAAATACTTATTGTGCTGTTACCGTAGGCTATGGTTCAGCCTACTATACACTCTTTCTCTGTGTGTGTATCTAATGGTTCAGCCTACTAGACACTCTTTTTGTGTGTGTATCGGACTTTGTAGGACAATGAAGCCTGTGTACCTTGTGAGTTTCCTCTGTGTCTATGTGTGAACCAACCTGTCCTCTATAAGATTGAACCCTTGATTTTCACACTATTTATTGAGCGTTTACCATCCGTCTGAGCGGCTTACAGCTCCAATCCAAACAGCGGCGAGTGCCAGACTTGAAGTCACCCTGTTCGGGGTGAGGGTCAGCCAGTCATGCAGGCAAGCAGTCTGGCCGTCTGGCCCTGTGTTATTGTGGGCACAGGCTGTGTGACTGTGTTTGTGCGTAGCCACTCATTGAAACAAACACGCTCACTCACACACATGTACACACACTTGTTAGAATTGTTCACTCGAGCACACAATCAGTCTCACACATTTCCCCTGTTTCCTCTTACCGCGTACACCTGTTTTTGTAAACCTGGCTCCAGCCCTGCTTCCTTGAGAGACAGCTAGACTCAACACTGTTCAAGTGTACAAACACACACATACACACATGCAAAGCTCACACACTTTCGACTGCATGGCTTCAAAATGCCGAGACAAAGGCTGACTTGGCTTGACCAGGTAGTGCTGTGCTGGCATAGCGTTGGCATAGCGTTGGCATAGTGTTGAGAATAAATGTCCCTCTAGGACAAGGATCAAATCAGGCCATGCCTGTTCCTCTTGTGGCTGTTATAGACCTCTCAGTTCTCCTGCCCCAGTGAAGTCACACTTCAAATTTTTACCAGACAGAAACAGCTTGGTATCTTTTATGCTGGGTATGCGTAAGCACATTGTGACAACTCCTGATGTGAAAAGGAATACATTACAACATCCATCTTAAAATATATTAGACTTGTCGTTTGATAAACGTGCCTCAAATCTATAAATCTATGTCTATTTGTTTTACAGCACTGAACTAAATTCAAACCTTGTTTTACATCACTTTCTTGGAGAGTAGATTGCGAGGATTCGTTTGTATTTCTGATGGGTAGTAATTGAAGATGGAATTAATCAAAACAAGATCAGATTATAGAGGTTCAAAATTTGGAACTCTGTTGATTGTAATGAAGGCTTCTGTTATTTTTAGGAATTCAATGTTTTGAAAGTTTGGAATGTTTCCCTTTGAGGTTTTTGCCTGTCATTCTCAAGGAAGATACGGTAGACCTACCTCAATGTGAAATTGCCAAAATCAAAGACAGGGTAAATCTATGCCTTGGATGTAGAGAGTTAGAGTTGCAGGAGAGTGTGAATACTGAGATGTAGAGGACAGGTAGATCCAGCCATAAGGTGGATGGCCAGTCGAGGTGTGGAGATAAAGAAGCAAAGGGGTCAGAGTGAGGATGCACAGAACTGTGATAAAGGAGAGGGGCTCACAATGCAAGACATCAGGGCTTTGATACTATGGGGATAGTCGTTCTCTCTCTATGGGCCTCTATATTACACTAGGATATTTTTTCTCAAGGTAAGAAAGAAGTTCTATATTACCTTGTTCCATAACCTTTATTATATAGCTTTCATGGAGCAAAATGCAAGCACAAGCATCCAACAACGCAGTATTATAGTTCAACAGATGTGATGAAGATAGTGCATTACGAGTTCATGCAATAGGACACAACAAGCTAATATAAGCAGCGTTTTACGGGTCTCTCCCTCCTTGTTTTCCAAGTGTCTGGCCTGTCTGATTTTGATAGGGTAAGCTGTAGACTCTTGAACAAACCTTCAGTACTGAAAGTCTACCAACAATATTGTCACTGTCTGACTCAGTCAGCAGGGGATTTAAAGGGGTGGCCGAGCAAAGTGAGGGTGGACGTTTCTTTAGAGTGGAATCTTCCATATACTCCCTCAGAGTCAATAGGTCACAGGGAAGCAAAGGCACCTATTGATGGAAAGGTGATAAATGAATCCCAGAGACCTACAATTTGATTAATCTGCTTGATCTGCCCTAACATCTAGTCTCACATTGATTTTTTTTTAAATGGCATTTTCAGGACAACCAGGCTATATTAGATCACAATATGATTTTAACATAAACAATTGGATTCATGGCCATTTTACTGGATCAGGTGTACCCTGTAGTGCAAGCACTGTTCCTCCTGATGTTCCCATAGTCAAGGATGATAATGCCCCCCTACACACTGCTAAACTAATTCAAAGTGGTTTTTAACACCAGGATTAAATCAAATGTCTTCCATGGCCACCACAATCACCAGATCTGAACATCATTCAACATTTATAGGAAGTTCTAGAGTACAAAGTAGATTTCCACCTCCTTCATCCCTCAAAGAAATTTAAGATTTTCTTCGTGAAGAATGGTACCATAGCCCGCTACACACAGTTCAGGACTTTTATGACAGCATTCCAAGAAGGATGGGAGCTGTTCTGATGGCAGAGACTAGCCCTACCCCTTATTAGGTCCTTGATATTAAAATATTGTTAGGTGTTTCTGTTATTTTGTCTACCCTCTCTATGTATTCTGGGACACTAAAACTGGTTTTATGGTACATTTGGTACAAGCACTAAACAGACTGCTGGTTTGCTAAGGCATTGTGGTTGGGGGTGATTAAGGAGTGGTAATAAACCCCAGAAGTTTGAAAGTTCAACTATATTGAGAAGTAAGTGTTTCTTTTTTAAACCATTTACAAACATTAACCATTTGAGCTCCTTAATCATTTTATATTCAATATATAAATCTGAAGGAAATTAAGTTTTAAATGCATCAAGACAATTAGGGAGAACCAAAGGAGTCAAAATAAAATAAAATATATAAATAAAGAAATAAATCATTAATTAAATATATTATTTTAAATAGCACATTATTATGAAATGTATTTATAATGCCACTTTTTAAAATAATGGTATGGTATTTTATAATTATAACTTGTATTTCCCAATGTTTTTATCATCACAAGATGTATTTCATAAAATCATGGCCTTTTCATAACGTCGTAACCTATTTCATAATTTCATGGTGTATTTCATAATTTCATGATTAATTTCATAATTTAATGGTGTATTTTATCATTTAACGTCATATTTAATAATTTAATGACGAGTTTTAACATTTAATGCCGTATTTCATTGCGTATTTCATGATCACAAGGGATATGTCAATCAATGCAAATGGGTGGTCTTTAGCCGCTCATAGGCAAATCCTTTTCCACTTTTATTTAATATAATACTGTGTAAACAGCCCGACCCACCACCTACGTCTTCAGCTAGCAGCATAGTCAGGACTCAAACCTTGTCTGAGGTGCTACGAAAGAGCACCTTAGAATTCTGTGCTGCCTGGCAATGGGATGTTTGACTTTCAAACAGATTTGTAATCAGACACAACCCCCACCTGTTAGTTCAGCCGCATCCCCTGGCATGTCAGTTGCACCTGCACTGCTAGGGAGGTGAGCATGTGTTCCAGGCCTTTCTGAGGTTCTTTGTGCTCTCTAACCCTTTGTTTGGTTATGCTACACCAAGCTAAACACTAATGTCGAGACCCCCCTCTGCGTCCACAGCAACGTGTAAGACTGAAGCAGCATAATGCATGAAGCCATGCAGGCCTACCTCTCTGCAACCTCAGAGCCAGACTGCGGTAAGTAATGGCAAGTATGTAGTGGAAAATGAACGCCTGAGTGAAAATGTTAGAAACCGGAATCATCTGTTTTTTTTTTTTTTTACCAAAAGAGCAGAGAGGAGGCCCTTGAAACTGGTGTGCGTGTGTGTGTGTGCGTGTGTGTGTGTGTGTGTGTGTGTGTGTGTGTGTGTGTGCTTGTTCATGTGCCAAATAACCAAAGGAGGAACTAATAATCAATAACCAAAGGAGGAACTACTGTTCAGCCACCTGTTTACTGTTGTCTCTGTGTTACAGTATGGTGTTTCTCCTCTCTCTGTGTTACAGTATGGTGTTTCTCCTGTCTCTGTGTTCCAGTATGGTGTTTCTCCTGTCTCTGTGTTCCAGTATGGTGTTTCTCCTGTCTCTGTGTTCCAGTATGGTGTT
>JACXGI010004429.1:7395-20436 GCA_016801175.1 Esox masquinongy | reverse complement strand
ACCCTGATCTTCTCAGTTCCTCTGACTGAATGAGCCAACACTGTCTATACCCCTGTTTTTTCCCTATTTTTCCTATATTTTCTTGGAAAATATCCAATTTTCTTTGAATGTACGGCATGGTGTTGACAGTGGTGGTGCAAAGCAGTGAGCACACACAAAGTGTGGTTTTGGATATTTTCTTGAAAAAGGTCATGCATGAAGTACTTTCACACTGCTTTGCGAGTGCCCTTTTCATTCCCTGTTCAAACAGTCGTCCTCTACTTCACAACACAGGTGACAAAAATTCCTCAAGCGTCCTAATTTTAGAATCACCCAAACGCCTGCTAATAATTAGAGCAGACAGGGACATTTAAGGCTGAGGAGCAGGATTCATACATGTCCATATGTTCCACAGGTCTAACGTAGTGATGGCCATTTGAGGCTTCATTAACGTTCTTCTAGCAGCAGGATATTATGCTAGCAGTGCTAACTCAGAATTTCTTTTTCAAAATAAAGGCCATCATTGAAATATATAAGGTAATATAGTTAATAATCTAGTCGGTACATTTCAGGTTTAATGTCCATCCCAATGCTATTGTTGTCTGTTATTTTTCACAGACTAGATTGTTAACTATATTGCCTTATGCATTTCAATGATGGCTTTTATTGTGATAAAGAAAATCTGAGTTCTGCCAGAATAATATCCTGCTGCTAAAATAATGCTATTGAAGCCTCGAATGGCCATCACTACTAATATGGTAGATATTTTCATTTTGTTATTTTCATAATTTATAACAAAGAAGTAAGTATTTCTATTTGCATCACCTCAGTGGGAAACAATATGCAGGTGTGTTTTCAGTTCTATATAATAAGGAAAATAACCAGTTCTTTGTACATTTCCCCTAGTAACATTTTTGTTAATTGTTTTGGTTATTGACACAAAGCAAGATATACTATTTTTATATCATAATAGTGTGGTATGCAGCAGTAATGGTGGTGTAGGCGGGCAGCCCGCACACACAGCAGAGAGAGGAACTGTAAAAGACAGCAGATCATGTGTGAGTCATCGAGGGACCACTGTGCTATGCCAAAGCCTTGTTTATGAAATTTCCCAACAGAGATGTTCAGTACAAAGAGTGTCATAACAGATTTAACCAACTTATTTAGAAGGAACATTATTACAATGACCCACTATAGAAATAAGATGGGGAAATATGTTTCCATGTTTTAAGGGAGGAAGTGGCTTTGAGAAATATTTCAAGCTTAAACATTTATATCAACATGTTTTTCACTTAGTCGTACAGTGCCTGGCAGAAACAAACCAGTCTTAAAATGATGTCATATTTATCCAGCAATTTACTGGTGTTTTCTCCCATGGGCTGTTGGTGTAAATTTCAGACATTATGCTTGCTTGTTCTCATTCTTTTCGGATGTGTAAAGTCACGCCTGTTAGCAAGAATAAGACGGGCATAAATGAACCCAGTGGGTTTCGTTTGGAACACAGAGCATTTTCTTTTATAGCTTATGCTCTTGTCAGTGAATTGTATTTTTGGTCTATACAGTTTTTTGTATCGTATGGATATTCTTAGGATTGTGTCATAGTGCTCTGGGTGTGCTTTGTATTCAGTCTGACAATAGGTACTCTCTATGCAATGTGGTGTAATGTTTTTGCCTTTATAGCTGTCATATAGTGGATTTTAAAAGTCTCCACAACCTTATTGAAAATGCAGGTTATGTGAAGTCTAATATCTAGAAATATCATGTCAGACCTTTTTTCACCTTTAATAAGATCTTGTAACCAACAATATTTAAGTGAAAAACAAATGGATAATTTGTTGGAAAATTCCCCAAACTTAAAAACTGTCATTGCCTTTTTTGTGGAAGTGTACACAGCCTTTATAATGGGGTTTTACCTGTATTTATATTTAACCAAACACATTCCAAATTATGTAGAAAGGTAATTTGCTGTCACCTGACCTCAACAGAAGAGACGTTGATTAGCCCTAAATAAAATCAACTGTAGGATTTCCTTAAAGATTTCTTGGCTGCATACTGCAGATATAGCTATTGTCCACCAGGAGATACCAAAATATTTATGGGACGATATTGTTAAACAGTAGGCTACAGATCATGAGAGAGATATAAAATATTTTTGAAGACATTACATTAATCATGGAAGACCATCTTTAAGAAATAAAAAATCAGGACTTCCCTCCAAAATTTAGGACACCGAAAACTCATCAGAGGGGCTACCCAGCAACCTTAAAGGAGATGCAGGAACATCAAAGCTGGCTCACATTTTGCAAGATTACACATTCAGTCTTTCAAAACCATGCAGGATCAATGTCTAATGCAAATTTTTGTGAAGTTTTGTGAAGTTGAACTGACGTTAAAGAACAAGAATTCTACTTTCAACACAACAACAATCCAAAGCACACAGCTAAATCAACCAAGTAGGCCTGAAAAAAGTAAGATCAATATCCTCGAATTCATGATTAGTGTTTATCAGGTAGCTCTGCCAATGCCTGTCTGGAAGTTGGTCAGGGTTGCCATTTTCTGCTAAAATATCACAATGTCCACGGAAACAAATCTAGTAGCCCAGTTTTACAGGAATATTATGAACATGGCAACACTGAAGCCATGTTTTAAAAGCATTAGAAAATGTGATAAGGAGTTATTCTCCATTTCCAGTTTCCAGAATATGTAACAAGTTACAACAAAATGTTCTGATTTAACCGCCGGACCACTTAAAAGTTAAATCATGGTAAAAAAATATATTTTTTACTCCAAGAACTGCTACAGGCCCTGGCTTAGCTTTTACTTGTCTCACCTTATGCAGACAATACATGCTCTGGTGCATATATTTGGCATCTAAAGGGATGAGGAACTTCCCAGGGAATAAGGACTCAGTGCACTTAAAACAGAGTTAGAATATGTTATCACTCGCAAATACCTTAGTATATGGCTTGACTGCTCACTCAATATCATCCATCTTTTCGTTCACTATCACCCATATCCAGTCAAAAGATACATCTAAAATAGTTTATTGTTCTGTACCTTCACCCAAATGTACCCTGGTAAATATAACCATCATGCCAATCCTTAACTATGAATTATACAAATGATATATGATTTACCACACTGCTATCCGCTTTGTCAGCGATGCCGCCTTTGACACATATCACTGTGACCTTTACACATCAGTGAACTAGCTTTCACTATGTACAAGACACCTGACTTATGTCCTCCAACCTCAGCCTTCTCCTTAACATCTGCTACTCCAAATAGTAACCGGTGGTCCAGTAGCTATCTCACCCTGGTCAATCCTAAAACATACACTTCCATTCACCGTCATTCATTTCAGTTCCCAAACACCAATGACTGGAGCACAGAATAACTTAAAGCTTGATACTTTCACCACACTTCATGCCTTTAAAAACTAATTAAACCAGCTGCTATCTGATCAATGCAGCTGCTGAATTTGTCTGGATCTGGGCTTACTTTGTTTAGTGTAATTTGATGGTAATTGTTTATTTCCTTGTATATAGTGTTTCTTTATCATGTGGATTTGTGTGTTGTGCTGTCCTCTTCCAATTGTATGCCCTTGGCTAGGTTGTCCTTGAAAATGAGAATTGGTCATGTTATACACTCTGGTGCTTTTGCGAATAAAAACATATTTTTTAAACCTCCCATTCTGTGTCCGATGTGTAATGTGCTGTTTATATTTACAAAAGTAAAATGAATATGCCTCAGTTAGACAGAACATTTAAAGTTTAATAGCAAATTGTTTTGATTATATGGGGCACACTTTTCGGGGGCCTGTATTGGCTCAACAGTGCCACTTTGTAATGTTTCTAAAATGGTTTACCAACAGTGACCAAAAGTCCCCTATTATCTGGATACGTTCTAAATGCGTATGCACGCACCCACGCATGTGCACGTGTGCACATTGTACAAGGTTGAATGTCTGTTCTACAAGTGTATGTTTGTGTATGCTTGCATGTGTCTATGTGTGTGCACTTAAACCCCTTTCCTTGTCCTCTCTGCAAATAGAGCAGTAAGTGATGATGTTAAACAGTTAAACACACTGACTATGTTTGCTCAAGGCAGCATCTTCATTGCTCTTCTCATGGTCAAGAATGTCCTTTCCAGCTCTCGGTCTCTTCCAGTCTTCTCAGTCTTCTTTTTCGCTCAATCTGTTTGGCTATCCGTGTTCATCGATGTCTTCCCCAACCAGAGGCATGCTTGCACTGAAACAACTTTTCCCTTTTCCATTTACGTGGCAGGAACATACAATCTCAACAAAAAATGTTTCAAGCGCATGGAAAAGGAAAATTAAAACAAAATGAACTTGCCAGCAAAAACTCAGACATTTTGTTTTTTGAGAAACAAGCTGTTCATTTATTGATTTTGATTGATTGGTGCCTTTCAGCCAGATTTGTGATTCATGCTCTGTTTTGTCAAATGTAAATTGCCCCTGTGAGCTCATGCTGAGCTGTCCGGGAGATTCTGGATAAAATGAGAAGAGAGATGGAGGTGGGGGGGTCTGAGGGGGACATAACGAGGCAGCTGCCACTTATAGTTTCTTCCTAATCGTCAGGATGTAATTAAAAGGGGGAGGGGTCATGGAGTAGAAATGATCAGCAGGGACCAAGGCAATGTATATGTTCTCTCAGAGGAGGAATCTCAGCAGTTTAAGTATATTGCGTTCAGTTGTGTGACTGTGTTTCTGTCTCTCAATCAATGATCTTTGTAGTTTTTCAGTATATGTCTTTTGATATCATCAGATAAAAATAATTTTATTCTTTAGTCCTGTTTTTAAATATGTGTAAGTACATAATGAAGTATTATGTAATGACACCATCCAGCCAGTTCAGCGTTGTGGGTTTCCTCTGGCTAGCCATATTCAACGTTTATAAATGTTCCCTTCATTTCCCCTATGAACCACTGTCTCAAGCCCACAATGCCCTTCTGTCCCACTGCACCTCCCTCACCTTATCTTCTTATCATATATAGCAGGATCTCACACCATTACATCTTTGAAGCATTGTCTTTTCCCGCTCTTGACACACTCACATGTTTGTTTTTATATCCTTGTGTGGATCTGAAACCAAGACAACCATGACCCTTAACCTAACCCTAACCTCAGTTATGCCTAACCCTGAACCCTAACCTGTAATGCCTGAACCTAAAAGTAATAGAAATTCTAACAATATGACAAATTCCTTAAACCTAAGACCTTGCATTTCTTCTAGCGGAGATCTTCCACAAAACCTTCTGTGGACTGATTTGTCAGATTCTCTATCTTTGCCTGTACTTTGGGTCACTACATGTACACATATACCTGGATCTCAAACACACACACAAACACACACACACACAGTGCTGTGATAATATACCTTCTGGCTGGCCTCCAGTGGTCAGCAGGCTGATGTGAATGGACTGGATTTGATTGGGTAGTGGTGGGGCTGCCTCCTCGGCCTAGCCCTGAGAGAGGAGGGCTGAAGTGCCGCTACGCTCATCTGCAGGGTAGAGGGCAGGACCAGGCAGGGCTGGTCAGTGGGAGGGTATCAAAACCAGAACAATATTTAAGCGGTGGTCAAACACTGGAACTGTCTACTTGTGCTGTGCCCCTGTCCAGCCGGACAGTTTCTCTCTCTGTCCCTGTCAATCTGTTTTTCTCTGTCCTGAACCAGGTCTCCACCACCATGCTGGTAAAAGCGCTCCTTCAGATGTCGCTGGTCCTATGGCTGGCACAGCACACCCTACAGGGAGGTAAGAGACAGACAGATAGACAGACAGACATAAAAATATCTGTGTGGACGACAGCTGACAGGACTGTGGGACAGGGATGTTAGGAAATATGAAAGTGAGAAAATTGCCTGGATATATTTCAGGTGAGAGAGCAGCAGCTAAAGCCCACATCAGGGGACTTAGTGGTCAATAGAATTGGGTTAAAGAAAAATGTTGCTGGCTCTAATCCCTGAGCAGAAAAAAAGCAGTTGTTGTGTCCTTGAGCAAGGCATTTATTCCTAATTGTTCCTCTAAGTCCTTCTGAATAAGAAAATCTGCTATGGCTTGGAATAGATAGAAAGAGAAATAAGACAGGATTGCTCAAATTGTAAGGCTGGAAACTACTACAGTGCTCACATAATTCTCATTTCAGTCAATATATCAGTACAATATGCAATATGCGACTGTATTTATAATAGCTATTGTACAGTTGGCTCATTAGAAAGAGAGAAGAGAAAGAGAAATTTGATTTTAAATAAATAATAATGTCTGAGTCGTGTCAAGGCTGTGTTTGTAGAACCTTGTAATAGCCTTCACTGACATACCATTTTGTTTTGAAACACTGTACTGTAGATGTCAGCACAGGACTGTGGGGGACCACCTCAAATATTTTTGCTTAGAGCAGAGCAGCGTACAATAGACACATTTGGTTTGCAGACACCAGAAGAACAGTTCTGTGTCTATCCAACAAATGTGGACTATATACTTTGTATATAGTCATTTTCAAAGATATTGTTTTTATCTTTAAATTATTAATTTAAACTTTTTTTACAGATTTATTTTCAAGAATGTTTCTCAGTTGTAACTGGATAACATGTACTTATGTATAATATCCAATTTGTAAAACATGTCACAAATTTTTGTTGGATGTGGAGGTCTACATTTACTTACTTGTTTGAGGTACTTTACATAGTGCATGCGTTAACATAAAAAACAACAACAAGTGAGTATTTATGAATGTATTTAACTAATGAAGTTGATTTTGACTCAATTTGAATTGTTCAAATGAAAATGTAATTATTGTTATTAATACAACAATATTTATAATACATAAATAATTCCCTATTTATGAATTTTCTTTGGCACATTTAGTACATTTTAAATATACATAATAAATATGATGAAAGTTAAATATTAAAAGTAAGATTAACAACAAATATAATAATTGCCAGACATAAGTTT
Organism: Esox masquinongy; assembly: GCA_016801175.1. NCBI lineage: Eukaryota > Metazoa > Chordata > Actinopteri > Esociformes > Esocidae > Esox > Esox masquinongy. The sequence continues at coordinate 13,482 of JACXGI010004429.1, read as the reverse complement.
AATTGCTAGAGGTCTGAAACATCTATCTACACAGAGTTGCCTAACAGATAGTTAAGCAATATGTACAGCTAGCAAAAATCTACTTGGATATCTTCTCTGCCAACCCCCCCAAATGACATGTAGGTGTCATATTTCCAATGATTGTGTCAGATCAGGTTTTCTAATGTCCAATTGCTTAGAATCAAGGTAGGAGCGGTAAGGTGGCATCGGCTGTCCAGATTTGACGACCCGTCGCGAGAGGAGCCTTTACAACCAGCACACAGTTCCTCCTTTTTGTCTCTGTCTCTGTTCCATCAATGGAGACGTCTGTTCCGTTCTCGTCCAGCTCACAGTTGGAGTTGAGTTTGAGTGAGAAGGGAGTGAGATGTACGCTGCTGGTCCACTGATGACGTAGTGTCATATTTAAGCAGCTGTAAAGTTTCAAACGGTTGCAAACAAGACGAGGAAGACCTTCACTTCTGTTCAAGCCACATGGTCAATTTATGTTTTTCATCTCTATTAGGGGTGAAACCTCAAAATGGCGGCAATGGGAGAATGTTACCCAGGGGTAAGGGCAATTATTAATCTGTGTCAGTCTGCCTTGATCCACTCTCTCTCCTTTTTCTCTCCATCTCTTCCATTCCCCACTTCACAAAACGTGTTGTCTCTTCTGATTCCTCAAAGGCTGGACTGGATTAGGGTTCAGGTGAGGAAATGGGAGGTTGAAAAGCTGGAGGTCAATTCCACTAACGTATCTCAGGCCTTAACGGACTCAGTCTTATCTTTGGACTGCACTCATTTGAACCCCCCCCCTCCTAAAGTTTAGATTCTGACCTGCAATGCTCATGCTTTTAGTTAATAGTTCAATATAGACTAATATGATAGAATATTTGGAGTTCTCCCCACTATAAAGGATTCTCTATAGTGATAACTAATGTGTAATATCTCTTTATGGTGATTGCTGATCACAGATTACTAATATCTCGTTATGGTGACCAATGATAACTGTTGTCGGATATCTTGTTATGGTGGTCAAGGATCACTGATGTCTGATATCTCTTTATGGTGATCAAGTGATAACTAATGTCTGATATCTCTTTTTGGTGATCAGTGATAACTGATGTCTGATATCTCTTTATGGTAATCAATGATAACTGATGTCTGATATCTCTTTATGGTGATCAGTGATAACTGATGTCTGATATCTCTTTATGGTGATCAGTGATAACTGATGTCTGATATCTCTTTATGGTGATCAGTGATAACTGATGTCTGATATCTCCTTATGGTGTGATGTTGGGATGTTCCAGGAGCTGGTTCTCTTGGGATGCTGGGAGGCCGTGGTGGCAATGGAGCCAAGCCTGCCAAGACAGGAGGAACTGGAGGTAAGTGAAAAAGGGCAGATGATGCTGTCATCACAGCCATGTTAATGTTTTCAATGCTGTCAATCTATCAGGTTGTTTTCAGTCTTGACCTGTGTTTTATTCTAGTTGGTGTGTTTTATTCAATTTATTCTAGTTGGTCTTTATCCATTGGGGGCTCAGCAGCTTGGAGGAGGTGAGTTACTTAGGGGTACTAAGCATTTTTTGGGTCTGTGCAACATGTGTTACCAATATTTGTGTGTATCAGTTTGTGACATATCTCCATTGTCTTTCCCAAAGGTGGATACAGAGGTCCAGGTGGGGTTGGGGGTCGGGGAGGCATGACTCCGGGAGGAGTATATGGTAATGTAGGCCAGGAGAAGTATATGGTAATGTAGTCCAGGCGGACATTGCCAATGTAACTTCACCTCTGAAGGCTTGTAAAAATGAAACCCCATAATAACTTTGGGTTTATATGAAATCCAAAGAGGGAATACCAGACATTTCTAATCTGCAACAACTGTCCTGTTTGACTGAATATTCAATGTTAACTTCAACATACTTTGACTTGATTTGTCTGATTCTAGGTGCTGGTCAGGGAGCAGGGATGGGCCAGGGACTGGGGGTGGGGTCCAGACAAGGCTCACAAGCCTGGAAACCACGTGGAGGTCAGTAAGACAGTCAGGTCAAGATATATTTAAATCCAAAATGATTTCTAACAATGTTCTTGTTTTGTGTTGCCAGGATACGCTGGTAATGGCTATGGCACACAGCTAGGTAGGATTTATTTTTCTTATCTGGTATTTATAGAATATACAATTGTTTGTTAGGTTTAATCTTAGTAATCTAAGTTACTTGTGTCATTGTCTATCAGTGTTTACTAGTTCTTACCTAAATTAGTGTTACCTTGGAAAAAGATGAAAAGACAATACAAATCCAAACAGTGGGGATTTTAGATTTCTTTTTGTGGTTCTATGATTGGAGGTCCCTGTCATGATTTAATGATGTGTCTGTGTGTTGTATGTCTTTTGACCTTGCTACTTGTCTTGTTGCTAGGTTACAGAGCTGGAAATGGAGGCTATCCACGACCAGGTAAGCAGACAATCCCAGATGGCCTGAAGTGTACTATTTCCAAAGCAAGGTTCATATCTGTTACAGCTCACACAACAAGCACTTGTTTCGTCAAATAAACTGTCAGCCCCAATCAATCTATCCATTATTCAATCAATTAGTGGTCCACTTGGACTTCAAATGTTGTTCCATTAATTAGGGTGATTGAAATCAATTTAGTCGTGATTTGTATTGCCAACAGTGTTCACAAAAAATCTGTAATGTCATAGTGGAAGAATTCTTTATTTTCTTATACATTTATAAAAGTACAACAGTGATATAACTTGATTAGATAAGTTATCTGAGTCCATACTTACTTAATCTGAGTGTGAAAATGAATATCTTACTGAGGATCGTAACATATGCTGTATGTATTGGGACATTAAAAATAATGTGAAGTTAATTTTATTTTCAAATTTACATTTGAAAATAACAAAAAATGTAGCACATTTATTTAATTTCCACTTCATAATACAACATAAGACCAAGGAGGGTGAATACTTGAATCCACTGTACAAGCAAAGTCTCCATACCCTATACCCTACACGTAGTCGGATTCCAATTACAATGCCCCTTTATTAGTTGGTGGAATCGGGTAAACCAAAGGACAGGGTTCTAAGGTGCTAAAATCGGGTAAACTTTCCAATTCTGCTGTGTTTTTCCATTGTGTCCACATTCATTTTTGTTTGTCTTTACCTCCATTTTTCTCTTGTTGACTTGGTGTTCGCTCTTGACCATTTCAATCGTTCTGTGTTATCAATACTTATACACCTTTCTTTGAAGTCTGTCAGACATGGGGCACATGCATGTTTTCTGTTCAATGCATGCTGAGGTGTCTCCTTATGTTCAATAGTTGTCTTGTTTGGTTGCCAAATTATTTGAAATATATATTTTATTGTGGTGGGATTGTAAGCAGTGAGGTATGTATGTGTGAGTGTGTTAACGTTTGTGGATCAGAGTATTGTATCTGCATGAGTCTGTCCTATAAACCTTTTCGTGTGGATTAACCAGTTTAGTTGGCATAATTGAGTAATCATCACTGTGGTCTCCAGGATATGGGGCACGAGCTGGGGAGCCCAATGGACAGGGTGCTAAAGCCAATGGTAAACATCTGCTATCCGTTGTCTCTGGCCTTTCTATGTGTGTCTGCATATCAAAGTGCATGCTGCAAGCAGTGATACTGTGCAACATTACCATAATATGTATATTTTTTAAATATATTTTCATAATGTCTGCATAGCATGTCCGTTGCCTTGTGTGGTTCTCAGCCCGTGTCAGCGAGTGTTTGTTGTGGGTCTTCACCAATCATAAAATGGTGATAAGTGGGTTCAGACTCCATTCTCTGTTGGTTGGTTTCTGGTTAAATGTGTTGAATAACCAGTGTTATGGTCTCCAGGGAATGGAGCAGGAACAGGACTTCCTCTTGGACAAGGTGTTAAACCATCCAAACAGGGTAAACTGCTATTTCCTTGTTTTTCTGTAATCTCTGTGTAATGACCCATCTATAACATAAGTCCAACTGGTGGCCTTTTGCCTGTTCACTGGTCTGATAACACACAATCCCTGCTCCATGCTTCTTAAGCCACTCAAGCTTGTTGGTCATATGGTTGGATGTATGGATGGTCTGTGGATGCCTCACTCTGAGTATGGCGTCATTGTCATTGTAAATGAAATCTGGTCAGGTGTTAAGTTGGTGTTCTTGTATGTCTTTAGTTGCCACTGTCCATTAGGTGGATTTGTCACCCACTGATGTTGATTATTTACATTTTGTGTATTTCCCCTCAACTGTCACACAGACCAGTCTTGATATTTGCCACTTAAGTTCCTGAGTTCTTGATGCCAATGCTTCAGTGTTATTTCCATGTCGGCATGTTTTTATGTCACTGGATGTCCTCTGACAGTGTGTTCATGTCAGTGTTATTTTAATCTTTTGTTTTCATTATGGCTTTCTTTGATTTATTTTGTTGTTTGTCTTAGCCTATGTTTTAATATGGTTGATTCTGTCCCCTTTAACCCAGGGTCTCTGTTTATCTGCAACAAACGACTATCATTGTGATAGTGTTGTATGTCTGTGTCATGTGGTTCTGTTTATAGTCTGTTGGAGGATTATTTAATTTTGAGTGCTTGGGTACCTGTAGAAAAATGACAGTAGAATGCAATTTGTACCAATGTTCTAGATTGTGTTTAAATTGAGTGCTTCTACAATTATCTGTCTCACAGAGCCTGTCTTTCCTATCCCTTGTTGCTGAGTGCATACATTTCTAGTTATAAAAACAGAATGGGAGGTTGTAAAGCCAGTACTTCAGAAATGTTCCGCGTACATTAACCAACAGAACAGGAGATACAACCGTCAAGCCAATTTCTTTTTTCAATGTCAACAACAACAAACAAGTCTATATGCGACACAAGTCAAAAATTGGAAAGACTAGTGTGCTATTGGGATATGCATAACATTTCAGTCCTCTCCAGGTCCCATATACAGTGAGGGAAAAAAGTATTTAATCCCCTGCTGATTTTATATGTTTGCCCGCTGACAAAGAAATGATCAGTCTATAATTTTAATGGTAGGTTTATTTGAACAGTGAGAGACAGAATAACAACAAAAAAATACAGAAAAACGTATGTCAAAAATGTCATAAATTGATTTGCATTTTAATGAGTGAAATAGGTATTCGATCCCGCTGCAAAACATGACTTAGTACTTGGTGGCAAAACCCTTGTTGGCAATCACAGAGGTCAGACGTTTCTTGTAGTTGGCCACCAGGTTTGCACACATCTCAGGAGGGATTTTGTCCCACTCCTCTTTGTCCCACTCCTCTTTTGTCCCACTCCTCTTTCTCTCCATCTTCTGCAAAGAGGATTAAGGTCTGGAGACTGGCTAGGCCACTCCAGGACCTTAATGTGCTTCTTCTTGAGCCACTCCTTTGTTGCCTTGGCCATGTGTTTTGGGTCATTCTCATGCTGGAATACCCATCCACGACCCATTTTCAATGCCCTGGCTGAGGGAAGGAGGTTCTCACCCAAGATTTGACGGTACATGGCCCTGTCCATCGTCCCTTTGATGTGGTGAAGTTGTCCTGTGCCCTTAGCAGAAAAACACCCCCAAAGCATAATGTTTCCACCTCCATTTTTGACGGTGAGGATGGTGTTCTTGGGGTCATAGGCAGCATACCTCCTCCTCCAAACACGGCGAGTTGAGTTGATGCCAAAAAGCTTGATTTTGGTCTCATCTGACCACAACACTTTCACCCAGTTCTCCTCTGAATCATTCAGATGTTTATTGGCAAACTTCAGACGAGCCTGTACATGTGCTTTCTTGAGCAGGGGGACCTTGCGGGCGCTGCAGGATTTCAGTCCTTCACGGCGTAGTGTGTTACCAATTGTTTTCTTGGTGACTATGGTCCCAGCTGCCTTGAGATCATTGACAAGATCCTCCCATGTAGTTCTGGGCTGATTCCTCACCGTTCTCATGATCATTGCAACTCCACGAGGTGAGATCTTGCATGGAGCCCCAGACAGAGGGAGATTGACAGTTCTTTTGTGTTTCTTCCATTTGCGAATAATCGCACCAACTGTTGTCACCTTCTCACCAAGCTGCTTGGCGATGGTCTTGTAGCCCATTCCAGCCTTGTGTAGG